>PVKA01017755.1:0-44939 GCA_004027165.1 Ctenomys sociabilis | reverse complement strand
GCACAGGTACTAAGTCACTCTTTCCTATCTAGAGCAAGAAGGCAGGAAGAGAGAGCTCACCAAGAACCAGTTTCCTGACGCTCTGATCATAGACATTACTACGATGGGTGCTGTAGGCTTGGCCTCCAAGATGGTGGTACTGGGAAGTGCTGGAGCCTTTAAGCAGCCTTTAAGGCCTCGCAGGAGGACGTTGGCTCCTGGTTCAAAGAGTGCCTTCCAAGGTGACTCCTGGCTCTCATTTGCTTCCTGGCAATGAGACAAGCAGTTTTGCCCCGCCATATTATCCCACCATGAGGTTATTCACTATGGGTCCAAAGCAACAGGGCCAGCTGACCATGGGCTGGACCCTCCAAAGCTGCAAACTGGAATAACGCTTCACAAGTTAGCTGTTTCCAGTGTTTGCTAAAGGATGGAGAGCTGATTAACTGGGGACGTCTAGTCTCCAGAACCATTTACAAATTTTCTATTGTTAAAGTCACCTAGAGAACCATGTTTAGTTCTGGTAGCCCAAGCAGGTTAATAGGAGAAGCACTGAATCTTCCCCTATGCTAGTGCTGGGATAGAATTCAGCAGTACAGAAAGAGAAAGGACCTCTGCACCACCAGGTTGTAGCATCCCAGGAGGTGGCCAGAGTTACAAGTCAGTGACTGACAGGTCCTCTGGAGATGGCGACCTGTGGCTCCCAATCTAGAAGGTGCAGAAACTCGGCTGAGGTTTTGAGCTCAGATTTCTATCCAGCCATCAGAGTCACGGGCTATAGTGAATAGTACAGGACAGGATGTCAAATTATAATCCAATTTCAGATAATTGTGCAATATTTGGGAAATTTTTATACTCAAAATTATTGTCTACCTGGAATTTAATTGCAACTAAGCATCTTTTATTTTATCTGACCACACTACCCAACATACAGTCTTCTAGAAGATTATTTAGTCTTTCAGGCACGCATAGTCTTTAGCATAGCAATCTACTTCTAGGAATTTATTCATTATAAATCATAAATAAACATGTACATCACAAATAAATCATGATAGACATGTACAAAGAAAGACATCATTGTATTGTTTCCAATCATGAAAAATTAAATACAGTTAAACAGTTCTGTTATTCTGGTTCAAATGTATTAAGATGTAAAACTATAATTTTTATTATTTATGTTTTTTCACACAAAATGATATCCACAATGTAGTAAGTTTTAAATGATAACAAAATAATTTATATACTTATACTTAGCATTTTACATGTATAATACGCTTATATAAAATCTCTAGAATAATTGCACCAAGGTGCTAACAGGAATTATCTGCAGAGTGATGATAATGGTGACGTTTACTTTGGTCCACACATTCTTCTGCACTACCTCAAAAATCAGAAAAAAATACAGTTCTTACAAAATTTCAAAGTCTTGTAGAAAAAGAATCATAAAAATATGCTTTGGTAATTCTATGATCTCATAATCTGAATCAGGGAGCTCATGTGTGAATCCAGGAATTACCTAAAGTCTTAAGCAAGTTCCTTGTTTTATTTTGGCATTAATTTATCTCAACTATGACATCTTTTTTCATAATAAAAGAGCCCTAGAAGAGCCCTAACCCAGGAACTACCCAATCGCGTGCATATGTCTGAAGCACGGGCCTTCCTCGCTCGGCCTACCAGCAATGGCCTTGTCCCTTCCTCTTACAGCCTTCACTCCTGAGATATAATTTCCACCTCCCATGTCCAAGTTCTTTGGGTAAAACTGACTCCAACCTTGGCTGCACGGTGTGTGTGGACAGATACGTCCTCTCAGAAACAGACAGGTCCTGTCAGAACAGACCATTCACTCAGCCTAAGAATGTGCCCCGCGTGAACACACATTGGAATTCTGACCAAGCTGACCATGGACTTTGTCAGGTGGAACGGGGAAAGCAGAGTCCGTAAAATACCCCCCGAGTATGGACAACTGATTTGCAACCAAACTGCACAAGCAGCTCCATGGAGGCAGGGTAAACTGCACAACAAATGGCAAAGGAGCAACTGAACATCCACTAAACAAAATGTGAACTTGGGGCTCCACTTTATATCTTAAATTCAAGCCACGCGTGTTTGTAATCCATGCATCAGAACCCACAGTGATGATTTAGGAACTTGAAGGGTTCCTAGGTCTTAAAATTTTAATTTTTTAATAAGGGCCGGGGGTGTAGTTCAGTTGGAGTGCTCGACCTTCAATCTTCAGTTTTGGTTTTCTAAAAAAGCAACATAGGTTTCAATACAAAATTTACTTTTTCAAAGTAGTTAGTGCAGGATCCACAGGGTCTCACTACACAGACTGAACTCGTGGTGATCCCTCCTGTTTGTCTGCCTCCCGAGTGCTGGGATTCGAGGCGCAGGCCACCGGGCCCAGTCTCCCTGGCTGGCTCAGTGCGCCCCGGGGGGCGGGGCGGGGCTGACATGGCAACTGGGGATGGAAGCCCCGCCCCTACGCCTGCCTGGGCCGACGCTTCAATCCGTTGAGCCATCAGGACTTTAACACAAAATTTAAAACCACGTAAGTTTTAAAGACAATAGAGGAGAGAGATGAAGGAACGACAGCTGTGAAGGATTCTTCCGCATTACACCAAAAGCACAACACATTGAAAAAGGATTGATAAACTAGACTTCATAAAACTAAAGTTTTCTGTGACTCAGCTTCTCAAGAAAATGAAAATAAAAGCCTCTGGTTGTGAGAAAATATTTGTAATCTGCACATTTGTTAAAATATTCATATCTAGAGTATCTAAAGAACTCAGTAGTTAAGAAAAGCAAACAAGTTAATTAGGAAATGGGCAAAAGGCAGAGAGGAACACCTCGCTGAAGAGCAGAGCCAGCGAACACGGCAGGGAAAGCAGCACAGCTTCCCTGGGTGCCAAGGGCGTGAAAATTGAGGATCTTGGGGAGCTATTACAACAACTAATGTGTGCGTGTGTGTGTGTGTGTGTGTGTGTGTGTGTGTGTGTGTGTGTGTTTACCACATATATTTACATATTTTACTGCGTATATTTACATATATATAGGCATTCTGTACATTTGCTATGCATATACTTACTATATGTAAAACACACAGGAACAACCAAACCCAGATACGTTTTGCACTTTGTTCACAGCAAACAGCAGATCAATGGCAAACAAATGCCATGAGCCTCTTGCTTTCTGGAGAGACCTGAGGGCCTTGCCCTTCACAGCATACTTCTTGGGTGTCAGAGGTCCTTGGGGTCCCTTTCTGTGCCCCACCCCCAGAGCCTCCTTGTGTGGCGGAGAGCAGGCCAAGTCCCATGGTTTCTGAGCAGCCCTGGTCTGACAAATCCCGCTGGGCTCAGGGCTTCAGAGTAGCAGCTGATGAATGGCTCCCTGCCTCCCTCCAGACCCCAGGCCTGGAAATGATCAAGGGGACATTAGCATGGCCCAAGGAAGTGGAATTTATAAAACCATAAGTCCCTGAAATGACTTAGAGGATGACAGCACCCTGGTCTCTGCACCCCACCTCTGTTCCACTCTGGTGGACCTTTGGAGAGGTGTCCACAGCCCTAACAGAAAGGCTCTTTCGGGTCCAATGCTGGCCTGAGGGGTGCTCAGCAGGACTGCAGCTGGGTGGGGGTGTGCTGAATCCACAAAAGGGTAACCCATCCAAAGGGGATTTAAGAGCAATCACTCACCTCAGATCCCTTCTGCTTTCATGTCCTGGTTTTCCCCATGAGGACTCCTAGGACAGGTAAATCTCCAGTCTCATCAGTAGAGCCCAGAACAGGCACTGGGCTTACCGTGCTGGGTAACTAAGTCACTGCGCACTAAACCAGTCCTCATAGCCAAGCACCTCTCCTTGCTGTTCATCAGTTCTTACTCTGGGTGCTCGCACTGTCAGCCACAGAGGGGTCTTGCTCTTGTTGTTCCTCCCAGAGAAATCACCCCAGAAAGAGGTGGTTACAGATCTTTCTCCAAAGGCTGAGGTTTCTTTTTATTGTGTTTTGTGTTTTGTTCTCAAAACCCTTGCAATGTTCAGGTTTCTAGGACCCAATGCTTCCAAAAACTTTATAACCCTCCCAGCCCTGCAGATGACTAGTTGACTTTAAATTGTCACGGTGGTTGGGCCACCCCAGAATATGCTAGCAGTCTCAACAACTCATGAAGCCTGGGAAGGAGGATAACTTGATCCACAATTCACTGTCATTCTTGGCAATATGGCGAACCTCCAACAATGATGATAACAGCACTGATAAGTTCTGGTCATCTTCCCTCTCTGCCAATCCTGGTCAGGGTGTCCCAGCCATGGGCTAAGGGAAGACTGGTGGAGATGCCTGGGGAGGTTTCCCTCCTTCCCACACAGACTCAGCCCTCCCTGCCTCCAGTCACTGTGGCCTGGAGCTGTGGCAGCACCTGAGAGCACACAGGCAAAGCCACGTAAGTCCAAAGAACACAGCCTCAAAGTCCTACGTACTGTCATCAGAAAAGTGGATCCAACTCCCCACCCTGACTCTGGCATTCTGATCTAGAAATGCTCCCAGCAAAACACAGGCTTCTCTGCCAAGACGGAGCCTGGGCTGACTGGAGATTTGTTTTAGCCACCAGAACACAGATAAAGGGACAGCTCCGATTCCAAAGGCCTTGGCACTTGGACTCCCGCATGCCACCTAAGAAAAAGCCCAGGGTACCTGCCCAGAAGCAAATAGAAGACCACACAAGATTCCTGAGCTCCAGCCAGGAGCCAGCCCACAGCCAGGAGCAGTGCCAACAGGACGGCGCAGAGCTGACTACAGAAGCCCATGGAAGCGCTGGCCAGAGCAGGAGAGCTGCTCTGCCGAGACCAGCCTGCCTTGCTGACCTGCTGAAGTGGGAGGTGAACAAGGATGGCCCTCTGAAGTGCTCGATTACACAGCAGCAGCTGAGTGACAAACTGCCATCATGAAGCTGCCCTTCCTCAGGGGCCCATGACAGATAACATTTTACAAGTACCCTTTCAGTCTCTCATTTCTAAATGTCACTGTGAGGTGCAGAAAACAGCTCTCTAGTGCTGCTGGGGAATAAAACGGGGGAGTGAGGCCCCCAAATACTGCCAAATGTGGGGGCAATAACTGTAAAAGCACAGTGGCTTCAGAATGGAAAGGACGATGCTATTATTGACTTGGGTAGAAAGACTTCATTTATTGAGCAATGATTATGTGCTCAGTATCCCTGTTTCTCATGAGAAAATGAAGGCAAAGATTCTTTTTAAATGCTTTCCCAGTTGTGGGATACACATTCAAGGTCCTGGCACACTAGGAGAGCTCTCTACCACTGACCTACACACCTGAGTTCTATATCCCCATTTTACAGTTGAACAACATGCCCAAGAGTACAAGAAAAACCCCCAATGTCCCAATAACAGTGAGAGGGAGAGCCAGGGTTCAAGCCCAGCTGACGTCAGATGCGATGACACACACTCCACTTGACACCTGAACACTGCCATTTCTTCAAAGTTGGAGGCTGCTTGTCTATAGAGGAGTCACCTCTTGGCCAAGAGAGCATACAAATTAGTACTTCTGTCTTAGCTAGTTTTCTTGTTTTGAGACAAAATACCTGATATCCCAAGTTAAAGGAGGAGAGGTTCATTTAGCTCACAGTTGATAGAGGATTCAGTACATGGTCCCCTCATTCTGGGGCAGGGTGTGGGCAGACAGGCACTGCAGAGGAGAAATTATTCATGGTGGGCAGAAGGCAGCAAAGCAACAAGGGGGGGACCACAGCTCTTTCTGCCCCTTTTATCTTATCCAAGCTCCTTAGGGCAAGCAGAACCCACAGCCTTAATTCCTTAAAGCTGCCATTGCACGAGCTGATTCCAGTGTCACATGCTCTAGATCTGCCCACCTCCGTAAGAGCTCCACCTATCATCACCCGAGGCTTCGGAAAGACTTCTAGACACAAGCTATGACAGACCCCAAGACTCAACTGTGCTATGAAGTACACACTAGTGGCCACTGGCCTTGAGCCAATCTGTAATTGTTCAGGTCTATAATTATTATTTTTTTACTTAATAAATAGAAAGTAAAGCCAGAGGATGCATCAGACCCCTTTAGCTCCATAACCGAGAACTTTTCTAGCTCACCCATACAGAGACCAGCCCAAAGTGAACTACAACTTTTTCCCCCCAACTAATGTTTCCAGAAAAGAGACTCAGATTAGCTGATATCCAGACTTGCTCCTGTGGGGGAAGCGCCAACGTGGCTGTGGAGCTGAGCCTTGAGGACAAGAGGAAACTAGGGAGTACTGCAAGGGCCTTTGAGTCCTCTGATAGTTCTCTGACAACAGCCAACCAGGAGGGCGAAGATGTACCAAGCCAGCTGCTCCAGACCACATACTCGTCCAGAGACCACTTTGCCTTCCTACCCCTCTTTCTTTAATGAGGAGAGGTAGCTGATCCGTCCCCACCTTGCCCTTCCCTCTAAATGTCCCCAGCAGAAGTCACCAGCACACAGGATTTGTACAAGAGCAGAGGGTCAAACTGGAAGGCTGCTAGCAAAGAGGGGGCCTTTCATAAAAGTCCACATTAAGGAACTGAAGTCCCTGAGGACATGACAGAGCCTCCCTGCCAGCCCGCAGTGCAAGCCCTAGAAGAGGAGTAAAAGGACATGGCTTTAGGACTTGCTGGTGGGGCCCAGTGACAACCCTGCAGGGAGGGTACCGGGGTGTGGAGAGTCAGTCTGAGGTGCTAGACCCAGGTGCATTTCTGCTGCCTGCAGCACCTCCACAGCAAAGCTCTGCCTCCCCCACCCTCTTCCCAGCCTTCTCAGTACGGAGGCTGCAGGCTGCTGACACAGAAAGCCTGCAGTCTCTGGGAGCCGCTCCAGGATGCAGAGTGTTCGAAGGAAAAGGTTTGTACAAGGAGCGGAAGCAGGAAGGAAGGCGAGAGTCCTTGGCTGGAGTGGGGGGCGACGTGCACTGTCATTGGTTGCTCGGTGGTGGACGGCTGACGAACACTGTCCCCTGGCTGTGCATTCTCTCCTTGCTGAGCACCCATCCACCTGGGGTGTGACGTGGCCCCTCAGGAACCGCCAACCCCCAAAGTGGCCTCGAGGAAGGACTCAGGTGGGCTTCCAGGCTATCGGGCATTGGGCAGGAGTGGGAATGGGAGCAGGGAGCACGGGAAGAATCAATGGGGGTGGCAGCTGGGGGCTGGGGACACGCGGGGGCTGAGCCTTCTGCATCCTCAGAACACTGTGGGCAGTGTGGGCTGTCCAGACTCCTCAGCTATCTGCACCTCTGGATACCCTGTGACGGGATGTGGTGGGGGAGTGCTGGGTGCACAGCACAGGGGCTCTGAGGGAAGTGGAGCACAGAGCAGAGGGGACAGGGGAGAGGAGAAAGCCCCTGGGTGTCTGTACTCAGGATCCCAGGAAGGGGTTTGCTCTGCTCTGAAAGATTTTCAAGAGAAGGAGGCTGCTCTTTCCCAAAGGGCCCAGCAGGACTGGCCCTGAGCTGGGCAGAAGGCAGCTGTAGGCTGAGAGAAATGCTGTGTGACCTTGGGCAAGCTCTCTGGGCCAAAAGCATCTTTGTGCCGCCTGCTCTTCTGACCCTTGTGGACCGGTCAAGTGAAAGCCAGTTACAAAGTGAATACTGTAACTGTGAAAGTATAGTATTGATACTGTCGGAAGTTCTTGGGCTGCCGGCTCCCAACTCTGGTTCTAAACAAGAATCTCTTGAGAAGTTTTTAGAATGCTACCTATGGACCGCACCGGGAATGCATCATGCAAGTTAGGCCATAGAGACAGCAGAGGGGCAGCAAGTGGCACTTAAACAAAGTGCTCAGGTAACTCAGGTGTTTCGGTCACCCTGTGAAGGATGAGGCCCACTCCCCCAGACACCCCGAGAGTCATCACATGGAATAGAATGCACTTCCAAAGCAGCCTCCAGCGTCCCCTAGAGCGACAGCACCACAGCGTGGGGGAGGCTTTGAAGCCTCTATGGAGTCGACCTCCATCCCCACAAGTTCTGCATCCACAGATCCAACCACATGGGATCACAGGTGCTGGAACAAAAGCTGTCTGTGCTGAATGCATGCACTCTTCCTCGACAATACTCACCATTTCTCTTCATTAAAGCATGGTGGCTGTTCACACTGTGAGGTACAATAAGTCACCTGGAGACGGCGGGAAGGACGAGAGGGAATTGAGTCAGCCCTATGAGAGCGTCACGCCTCTCATACAAGGGGACTGGCAGTCACAGACTTTGGTATCTGGGGGGTCCTGGAACCACTGCCCCTCACATCTAAGGGGCGAGCAGTAAGCGCAGGCGGTCACGTCACCGCAGGGAGGACGCTGCCCTCAGTCGGCTGTCTCCTGTGGGTGAGCAATCCCACGCTTCTGGGCAGCACACAGCCAAACAGGCTCAGGCTCAGATGGCTTCGACAGACATGCGCTTTGGGGACAGGGGTGTTCTAGGCAGCCACATCCTACTCCCACAGGTGACAGTCCAATTAGGCATGACAGATTTCCCAGCCGAAAAGCCCATGGGGCTTTAAGATGCAAAGAGAAACCTGATGCCTGACATATAAATAATAGCACTGATGGCCCATGTTTCAGCATTTTGTCAATGGATTATTCAAACTCCCTTGCCTCAAACACTGCTGACTGTTCGATGTAGAGGACTATACACACACACACGCGCGCGTGCGCACCTCATCAAATACAGGAATGGCAGAAGAAAGAGGAATAAAGGAGACCCTGAGTTCCCTCAGGCAGTGGGGTGTAGGGTGTTACCAGGGATGACAAATATTGGTGGCCCCAAAAGGCGGCCTGGGGTCTGCTCCTTTTCACTTTATTTCGGGGGAGATGTGAGCTGAGAAGCTGAGGGGCCTCTGGAGCAGGGCTGCTGGGACTGAAATCCCAACACCTGCCCCCAGCAGGCTCCAGCTGCAAAGAGGACAGAGGCAGGCCCTTGGGAGGGGACAGGGGAAGATGAGGGCTAGGAAACGACTGGCTCTGGTTCGCACTTACTGACTCCTGTAAAAACACAGCCTAGGGAAATAGTCGCAGAAGTAAACAAATATCTACGATGAAAGCACTCTGGGAGGGCACCATTTACAAGCACAAAGAACAGAAAGCAAGCTAAAAATTCAACAGTAAGCACACAGAACCAAAACAATGGTGTGTTTCTATCAGAGTTACATAACTAACCACTGTGGAGAACAGTAGAGCTACCATATGAATTTTCTTTCTTGCAGTACTGAGGACTGAACCCCAGACCTTTGTACTGAGCTGCATTTGTTTGTTTATTCTTTTAAATTTTGAGATAGGTTTGCACTAGGTCACCTAGTACCTCAAGCTGGGCTAGAACTTGAGATCTTCCTGTCTCAGCCTCCAGGATGTTAGATTACAGGCATACTCCTCCACACGCAACTAACATGAAGCTCATAAAATGGAACATTGCATGATTTCAAAGCTCATCGGGAAAAAATACATCAAAATGTCTAGAAATGAGTTCTCCGGTGTAGCGTGGTAGGGATTTTTTTCTTCCTTGTATTTTTCTGAATTGAATTCTTTCGTATAATGAGTAGTGATGCTACTTTTAAAGTCAAAAACTGAGTCTTCCTCTACAGCAGCCTGCTCAAGGTCCAGCAGCAACTTGGAAGCACCCCCAGGCTTCCAGCCCTCAGGGCTCTCTGCCGCTGAGCAGTGGAAAGGGAAGGCAAGGGGAGAAGGGTTAACAAGCCAGTGTAGGCTGCTGGAGCTGGGGGGGCGGGGGGGGGGGGGAGTCAGGTGATAAGCCAAGCCCTGCAGTCCCAGAGCTGCAGGCAGACTGTGGGAGGCCAGCACACCACCCTGCCCTGAAGCTGCTCGCACCCACACCCACTGTGTCGCCTACACAGACCTGCACCAGCCTCACCCCGGTAGTCCCTCCACAGGACCAGGCCTGAGAGCCCAGAGGTGAGGCAGCTTGAGTCAGCACCCTGCCGGCTGTGCTGCTGCTTCTCCTTAATATAGAAGTGCCTTCCTAGGCCCAGCGTTTTTCCAGTAGCAATGCCAAGGTGCTTGTCACAGCCAAAAGTGAGGAATGTTTATTTTGCAACATCAAAATTAAAAAAATTAGATGCACTTAATAACTACATTAGACCTCATCTATGAAATAAGTAAATAAGAAGGTAAGGTAGAAGGAAAGGAAAACATTTATCAAACTTGATACTCTATTACCTCTCTCTTAAAACTTTCTTATATCTTGTTCAGTGTATTTTTAGATATTAAGTTCTGATCTTTGTAAAGTAAGAGGCTGAAGTAGATGAGCTCTAGAAAGCAATTCACCTACATCAAGTTGAAATTTTAGCAAATCCAGCTCTCTTCAAAGATCACTTCCGTGGTAAAAGAACCAAACAACATCTGCCAAGGGATGCAGAAGCCAGCTGCACATCTGGTGGACGAGCTTGAACACCCGCAGAACTGCCACGCAGAAACTCGGGGCGGAACCCAACCACTCTACTTCGCAGATGAAGACCCTGGGCCAGGGAATGACCAAATGCTCAGCATCAACTGACTTCTGGCAGGTGACTTGCTCAGGGCCTTGCCCAAGGCTGGGGACACACTGTGACTTAGATGCAGTTCCCATGTTGCACACATTCTATTTGTTCTGACTTCCAGCAACTTTAAGATTGAGATGAGAAGGATCAAAAATAGATTCCCATGACTTGTGATGTCCCAATAAGTGAACAAGTACAAAGGAGCCGACTGGAAAAGTAATGGTGTCCTTGCCTCTTTCACCTCTTGAGCACGGAAGCCAAACCAGGGAGGAAAGCTCAGGTCCTGGCTGCTGGAGGAGGAGCAGACCTTGAGCACGAGGCTGAGTGGGGGGAGTCAAAGGGAAGCTTCAGCAGTGGAAGAAAATCAAGCAGGCAAGAGCCCCTCAGCACCCGAGGTACTGAGGGACAGGAAGAATAGGCGTCCGTCCCACTTGACAGTATTTAGGAAAAATAGGAAAGAATATTGGAAAACCCCATCGCAGATCATTGCTGGTGTTTCTTTGTGTCTTGCTCAGAGTTTGAGTCAGCTGTTGTAAATATGACAATTAGTAAAAGGCACGTTTGACTGTTTTCATTGAAAAGGTTTAGTTAGAAAAGTGCTTGTGGAAAATGGCTATGATCTTCAATATGATGAACAATAGCAATGGACATTGTACCAACTGCACCTCTGGAAAAGTACCCAGAATGCAGACATGTCTAGAAAAGTATAATGGAAGCTCCAAATGCAACAGGATCACATCTGATGGTTACTTTCTCAACGACATCTATTTAAGAAAGCCTTACAGGGTGGTGGGAAGAAGAGATTTCTGCCATTATCGAGAGCTGGATCAAAAGTTCTGGGGCTCCTCAGTGGCAGGATGTATGCTTAGTACACGAGAGGCCCTGGGCTCCACCCGCAGCATCACATACACACACACACACATACACAAATGTGATTTGACAGCCTTAAGAGGGATGAGAAGCACCACAGAAGTTCCCTGGAAAAACCTTAGGCTGAGGCCCCGTGCAATCAAGTCCAGTGGGAGGAGAGTGTCTCCATATTTATTCCTTGGATTACACTTTTTGTGGGATGTGAGCAGAAGTTACTAAAAAAGAGAAGATGATGAAACTGTGGTTTAAAAAAAAAAAAGTTGAAAAGCGCTGGGTTAGAGAAGTGAGATAGATTTACTTGCCACAAGACTTCTCAGAGCCGTTCATTCTAAGCTCTATATGTGGTGCTTAGCTCCAAGAGCCCCTGGCGAGCCCCAGTGCCAGCGGCTCCTTCCTCCGTGGGCCTGTCATGCAGCACCATGTTCTGCAGACCACGTCTGTGGAAATGTGGGCTGAGTGATTCTAAGTAACGCAGCCATCAGAATGTCCGTTTCAGAAAAGGAAGCTCTGGAGAGAAGAAGCTTGACGAGCAGCAGCCGGGAGCTCAGACCCAGAAAGTATGAAGGAGCGGGGAAGCATGACAGAGCGGGGGCTGTGGACATGCTTTTCTGGGAGCTGTCAGCACAGGCTTGGAGTGGTTCAAAAGGTCCTGGGGCATCCCAGAGCAATGGCTTCCATGACTTTCAGAAGCCACCTCCCGCTCAATTATTCATGTCATTTTGCTCTTTTCTCCATGTATGCATCATTAAGCAGCTCCATCTGATCTTTCAAATTAGATACATTCCTGAAACATTGTCCATAAAGCAAATGCATGATTTGTACACTGAGTCATATTTTCCACTGACATTATTCCAGACAAGCATGCTGGCCTCCCATCCATCAGAAAAGGCACACTGAGGAGACTGCTCAGCATCCTGCCTGTGTCCTCGTGCCTCCCGGACAGCCTTCCTGCCCAGCGGTGCTAGCCCAGAAGCGGGAGGCAGCAGGGAAACCTGCACAACCTACCCACGCTTCCTGTGAAGCCTCTCAGGTGAGCCCGAGCATGCCAGAAGGTTCTCACTGATCCTGAGGATTCCAATAGCTTCCTCATCTCATTGTTTATGTTCTATCCCCAGGAATTTCTGCAAATTCTTGGGTGCCCTCTTCTGCATGGGGTGCAGTTTTCTGTAAAAGGCTCTTAGGACTCCTTGCTTGAGTCACACCCTATGATGATTAAGCAGCTAAATCATGGTCACGGAGATGGCAAGTCCAAGTGGACAAAGTGAGAGAAACTGGGGAAAATGTGTGTGTGTGTGTGTGCGTGTGTGTGTGTGTGTGTGTGTGTGTGTATGTGTATGTGTGTGTGTTTCAAAACATTTTAATTTACAGGAGCTTCTCAACTCTTTCTAAAACTTAACAATACCAAAAGGCTTTGCAATGCTATGGAGCTACACTGAAGCAGGCAAAGCGAAAAGAGAAATGATAACCAACTCTTCCAGAACAATTACTATCTGCTGGGTCCTAGACCTCCTTCAAGTCTGCTGCCCACCTTGATGGACATTTATTGATATAGCCTGCTCCCACAGGCCCCAGGTTCCAAGGTCACACTGCTGACATGGGAGTGGTGCCCTGGACCACGGCTCCCTTGGGCTGGGCAGACCTCAGCTCTTCCTGCACTGCTAGAAGACAAAAAAAGGGCTCAGGACTCTCCTCAGGGCTCCTGGCCCTCACGCCCTGACACAGCTGCAGTGCGGGAAGTGGAACGCAGAGCGCCGCGAGCGCATGCCCTGCAGAGTCTGCACATCGCAGTTAGAAAAGAACACCCGCAGCTCTCAAGGCCCCTTCTAAACATACAATTTCAAGAATGGCCCTTAATGAGAAAAATGGTTTTTCTAGTACAGAAAAAAAGGGTTCCTCCTCCAATGTGCTCAATAGTCTCCCTCACTTCTAAAGCTGTAGCATTCCTTCTGTCTCTGCGATGGTCGGAAGCGTGCCATAAAGCAGTTTGCATTCATTTCCTACCGAGTGCACGCTTGGTCCTAAGTTTAGCTACATGAAGTGATTTCTAATCCTTTCCGCAAATCTGCTTCCGTTAAAGAGCATCTCTGATAGAAAACTTATGCTATTACACACAACGATAAAAACTTTTCTGAAATGTACATAATGGAAAAATGGACTCAGAGACCATTATTAAGATAGAAAACTCGGATGGATTTCCTTTAATCCCAGCCTGATAGAACTTTTTCTGTCCTACAAAAAAATGGTAGAAATTCTTGGAGATTCTAGCTTTTGGATTCTGGCTTTCAGAAGTTAAAGATTCCCCAGGGACAGAGGATCTGTGTGAAACCTATACCTCTGTCAGAATCCTAAGAATTTAGAGCTGACGTCAGCCCCAGTTACTTTGTCTGCTCCGTCTTAAATTCCAACGCTGAAACATTAATGGAACTCTAGGTAAAGTGAGGAAATTCAGAAAAGCTTTCTTATCACGCTCCTAAAAATATGATAAGGCTACACAAGGCTCCAATTCAATGACCATTTACCTGCTGGTCAGTGCAATTTAGACAGGAGATTGCCCCTGAGGCAACCATGGTAGAGAGGGAGGACAATGGCCATGCTGTACCCAGACGAGGGGCTGACGCAGAGTCTGGCTGGCGCTCCTTGTTGTCCAGAAGAGTCACCATATTCCACCTAGGAGTCTCTGCTCTTTTCCCCGTCTCTGTCTCGCTCCTGTCTCTCTGCCTCTACCTCTCTCTATCATCTTGCCATGATGTGCTCCCTCCCCACTCCACCCTACCCATCACTACCACTAGAGACCTCAAAATAACGCACCCACCCAGCCATGGACAAGAATTTCCAAAACAATGAGCTAAAATAAACCTCTTCTCTAGAAGTTGATTAGTCTCAGGCATTTCTTAGTGACAACAGAGGTGACAGACTCGCTGGTACAGTCCCTATAGCTGGAACCCTAATGCCCTCAGCGCTGCCCACCTGCTCAGCTGGCCAGGACATGGCCCACGTGCCTCTCCTCTCTCAGCAGCCTCTAGTGCGGCAGCTATAGCTGCTGCTAACTCTTGCCTCTACTTCCCCTCCAACTGTGCTGTGAGCAGCCCCTGTGACTCCATTCCATCTGAGCCCCTAATCTGAACCAGTAAGAGGGGCCCCCAGAAAGGCTCTATAGAGGCCAAGAGTCACTGGCCCTTTGGTCTCTCATTTTCTGCCCCTTGGAGAGGGAGCCCTTGGTTCCAGACCCAGCCTCAAGGAGGCTTGGACAGGTTCCCACCCGGATTCCCATCACACTGAATAAGAGGCTCTTGAACCTTCTGGTGGTGACTATGTTAGACTTAGAGAAGAGGAAGGAGCCTGCCTGGAATGGGCATCAGGGAAACGGGGCTCCGGGAAGCGGAAGGAGGCTTGCCCCTTCTGAAGGACTGCAACGATCGGCTCCTTCCTGCCAGGGCTGGAGCAACCAGTTTGGTTTGTGCTTTTTCAAAAGAAATCAGAAATCCAGGCTTATGTGCAAAATCTTTCAGTGTTGCTTACTGTTGCATCATTTTTGCCCAGTAGGCCAAATCTGACAATTTAAGAGATGTCATAAGCGGCAACCTGTGAAGCTTTGGAGTAAGAACTCTGATTTATTCTTCTGCATTTCTCTCTCTCTCTCTCTCTCTCTCTCTGTGTGTGTGTGTGTGTGTGTGTGTGTGTGTTAGTAGGAATTGAACCCAGGGCCCTTTCACTGAACTACATTCCCAATCCTTTTCCTTTTTTTTATTTTGAGATAAGGCCTCATTAAGACATTGAGCTCAATCTGGACCATCCTCCTGCCTCAGCCTCCTGGAGTGCTGGGATCACAGGCAGGCAACAACATGTCTGGCACTCTTGGGGGTTTCTACTCTCCTGTAAAGCTGTGCAATAAAGGCAAGCATGATTGGCTCTTTCAGGTCACAGATGTGCTCTCCTGGGGGGAGGCTGTGACCCTTCCACTGAGACACGGACAGTAGCCTCCTGCAGACAGAGGACCTTGCTTCTCTTGCCAGCCTTGTACGCCTGTCTGATTTATAGCTCAGCTACTGTGGCTGTTGGAAACACTGCTCCAACACCCCCTGGCCCTGTGATTTATAACAATGATGTGTAACCCAGCAGGAACGTCTCTTTCTCCACCAAGGTAACAAAGTGCAGAGAAGAGTCCAGCCCTCGCCTCTGGCTCCCAGGGTATTGCATGTTGGTGCTGCTGGGTAAAAGCTGACTTTCTGTATTCCTTCCTTCTTCTATCAAGAACAGAAACCCCAATAACCCTTTGATTTCCTGACTTCCAATCTGTGGCACTTTTCTTCAGCCTGGTTATTAAATTTAACACAAAGCAGCACTCTGAGAGGCATAAGAACCTGTTCGTCACTGTGGCTGGAAGCCTCTGCATGGCTTCTCTGCTGAGCAAAGAAAGGCCTTTGGCCCTCACTAGAAAACAATCCTTTAAAAATCTAGAAACAGGTAATTTATTGTGGATTTTTCTAGCTGCTTCTATGCCCTGGAAAGTTAGGGAAGACACAGTGAAATTCAAAATTTCTAAGGTGTTTGGTTGAACAGGAAATGAGTGAAGTTATTCTGCTCGCGTCTGCTGTGGAAGAGCCTGCTAGGGCCAGCATCAGAAAACGTGGGTCCTAGATCCAGATCCGCTCCACACCTGTGTGACCCTGGGCTCATCATTTTGCTTCTCTGCCTCAGTCTCCCCCTTCTTTACCACAAGTGTCTGTAGCCCCTCCCAGAGTTCACAGCCGGTCCTGCTGCTCTGGGCCGTGCTCTGCTGGCTCCAGCAACAGGCTAAGTTCAAATCCTCGTTCTAATGTGCTTGGAAACAACTTTAGTGGAAAAGTAATAATACTAGTGTATCCATCCTATTTTCCAAGATATCTTTCTTTAGAGGACATTTGTGTACATTAAACAGCATGGTGGGTGCAATTACTTAAAGAAATCCTACTGTGAATCCTCTAGGCAAAAGGCCCTCTGGCAAAATAGAGAGATATCTAGAATCTATTCTTACATCATATTTCATTTAAATGTTTATTTTGGAGAACAAAATTGAGGCTGGAAGGAACCCTGACTCTTTGAGGGTGAAGGTGGCCCCAGCCCCACCTGTGCACAGGGTCACTGCTGTCACCAAGGATTCCTCTACTCTTCAGAGCTGGGCTTTGCTCAGACTAACTCTTAACTGACAGCTCAATTGACCCTTGTCACAATCAGGAGGGGCGAGTAGTGACAACAACCTTATTTTGCAGATGACAAAACTGGAGTATGGCAACATTAAATGAGGCACAGACCCCAACTCAACTCCAAAGGCAAGTAAGCCAGGAACAGTGCGGGGTGGCGGTGGGGGGGGGGGATGTCATGTTGTCCTGTCCTCAGCTGGATCCTGCCTGGGAAGCCACAGGGACCATGGGAAGGAGTCAAAGCCAGGCTGAGCATGCCAGGCTGGTGTGGGGAGCCCAACAGAGCACTTCAGGAGCCAGTGTTTAGTTAGGGAGGAAGAAGATTCACAGGTTCAGGGGAAGCCTACCTCTTCCAACTCTGAGGTATCCACCTTCTCCACCTTAAAGGAAGAAGGGAAACAGGAAAACACCCAGAGATGTGAAAGGAGCACTCTCAACTCCAAAGTTCAGGGGGGAGGGTAGACCAGGACAGTGACTGGGGATAGCTTTAGTGGTAAGGATGGATAGAGACACAGACCCACCATTTACTTTTAGAGCCCTGTGCAAGGAAAGGCATTGAGTCCCTGCAGCTTCTGCAGACACAAATGGGCATGCAAATTAAAAGCCAATGTAGCACTTAGGCCCACAGCTCCACTCTCCCCTGCTCAGCCCCCATCACAGCCTCACTGCATTCCTTTCTGCACCACCAGCAACAGGCTGCGTGTCACCATGTGCCCTCGAACCTGCCACAAACCCACTGAGCCACAACAACTTCTGTCCACCAAAGAGAAAACAAGCTGCCCTCTCTCCTTGCTGAAGTACAATGACCCTGTACCCAACCCTTACGCAGCGCTTACTAGGGTAAGTGCCGTACATGTATTGTAGGGTTCATCTTCTAAACCACTGTAGATCACTGTTGTTAGTTGACAGGGGGAAAATGAGGCACACGAAGCAGTTTCATAACTTGCAATGTCACAGTAAAGGCCCTCTTGAACCTCTTTGAACTCCACAATCTGCCTCACCAACCTGGGAAGCTGCAAAATGGGGCTGGGGGAGAGGGGCACTCCCAGCCTGAGGTCGGAGCACACCCCGCCAGGTGCCCGCCCGCCCTGCCCCCACAGGACCATCGCTGAGTTCTTTCTCTGCTGCCAGGGGCGGGTTTGTCTGTCTCCTGGAGACAGCGGTTGTCAGGCCCTGGCGGCACAGCGAGCACGTCAAAAATAGCAGCACCAGCCAGCAGACTAGTGGCTGCAGTTCCCTTTTGAAATGTCAGTGCTGCTCTCACCAAAGGGCCAGGGTCTGTCCATCTGTCCATCTGTCCATCTGTCTGTCTGTCTGTCTGTGTTCCCTAAAGCCTACAGCTGAGTCTGCTGGAAGATGCGGAATATCTTCTAGAGCAGGTCAGCCTGCCTGCCAGGGCCCATGACCCTCTAAAGAGGTCCTCACTATAGAAACAACAATGACGTCAGAGTTGTGCTTTGAAAAAACATGTCAGAAGGGCTGGGGAGATAGCTCAGTAGAATAAGCGCTTGCCTGGCAAACACAGGGTTCTGAGTTCAATCTGCAAATAAATAAATAAATAAAATGTCAGAAACTCCAGCAGGGCTTGGGCCTGAACAGATCAAGCAAGAGCCCAGGTTAAACCAGTACAGATGACGTACTGTAGTACAGGCCTCTCCTTCTGTCTGATTCTGGCAATGAGAGGGCCGCACCAGCCCCACTGGCAGTAATTCAGCAGCGGTCACTGACAGGTTTCTACGCCCCTTTGCAGGTGCCACGGAAAGCAAGAGTGGGAGGACCCACAAGAGACAAAAGAACAGGGTGAGCTGCTCTCTCAGGTCAGAGCAAAGGGGGTTAGCAGACATGGCACTCTCCAGCTCCCCAGGTACCTAGAGCCAACAGCAGGAAACCCCACCTGTGCTCATTTCCAAGGACCTGCCTGGAAGGTATGTCAGCTCCCTCCAAATCCCCACTCCCCGGACCTCACAGTGCCAAGAGCTATCTGTGCAGCCTGGTCCAGCTGCAGAAAAGAAATCCTGCAGCTAAATTAATAGCTTTCTTTTCCTCCCCTAAGTGACTGTGACATCCTACGATGAGACCGCACTCGCCTTCCCATGGCAATAACACAGTCAGAACCAATCATAGCCAAATGGCACTTCCAGCCAAATCACCCTGGGGGTGACACTCTCAGGGACTCTATCTTGGCATTTATGTAGCGATGCAGAGCAACAGAAATGCCACCCAGAACAAGGGCTCAGCCAGTGAGGGAGATCAGAAGATGCCACCTGAGCAGCTCGCCAACGAAGAGGAGAATGGGGGTGGTGGGCACACGGAAACAAGGGCAGGAATGAGGCTGGTGGATCTGAGGGAAAGGCAGGATCCAGGCGGGTGCAGGTGAGCTGCCACCTCCCTCTGCTCTGCTTTGTCCGAAGCACTCAGGACTGCTGTATTCTCAGCACTGGGTAGTGAAGGGTTAATGACACCGCAGAAAGGAATGTTGGGTGAGGGCTCAGGAAAATAACTCAGCTCCTATGCCATTTTTGAAGGAACTGGAGCTTACTGGTGCAGGGATTAGGTGGCTTGTGGGCTTGTGGTGGTGGCATGTGTCTATTTATTGGCCAACAAGGTCAATCCCTCAAGCAAGCTCCTACCCAGCACGCTGATCTCTAGCTCAGTGCACACTAGGTGTGTTCTTCATTTACCAGAAAAAAGTCCTAGCTCATCTTTAGAGAAATGAAAAACATGCAAATCACATCAGAGTTTGATTCTCAAAATTCACACACACACACACACACACACACACACACACACACACACTATCTGGTTTCGGCATTACAGGGAAAACAGTAAGAACCAATGGCACATGGATCCAAGTGTCTTCTTGCGGCTGAAGAAATAAGCTGTGCCCTTCACCAGCAGACACCCAGCCTGGTCCTCCACAGCTGCTAGCCTCCTTGATTTACAAAGCCATGCCCTCCTCCCAGCCAGGCTGACTCTCCTAGTGACCTGCCTGGTGTTGTACCACGCTACCAGTAAGTGCTTTTCCTAGTTAATTTTTTTTTCCTAGTTAATTTAAAAAATTCTATGATTTCCAATATTACTCCCATCCCCCAAAACTCTCTGTGCTACTTCAACACCCCTGTTGAAGGCCCCTGGGGGCAGCAAGGGCCATCTTAGATCCTGGTTCAGGTGAGACAGCCCTGCGCTCTGCAGCCTCCAGCAGGGACAGTAATGCACCCCCATCCTCGCCTGCCTCTCTGGGCAGCGTCCCCTACACTGCACACTACCAGCATGTTGACCTGCGCCTGTGCTCTGCCTTCTGAGCCTCAAGAAGCCAGAGCCACAGAGGTGACACAGACCCTCAGATGAGATCAAGCTGCCTGGTCAGCCCTAGGTGAAGGCTTCTTCCAGGCTAACCGTACTCTTATGTCTTCCTCCTAAGTCTTTACCACACTGACTTCAGTACTGCTTTTTTGTTTCCAACCTCTCTGCAAAGCTCTCAAGTTCAGTGGACCCTGAGATGAACATATTTCAGGGCTACGCAGCAGAATATGTATCTGCTACCCCAGAGGCTCCCTCCCTCCCTCCCTCCCTCTCTCCTGCCCTCGCTGCCCCCCCCCCCATGTTCACAGAGAGCGTGGGAGGAATCCTCTGGCTGGAGGCTGACCTCAGCTAACACCACCAATCACAGCTGTCCTAAAGCTCAAGGTGCGACCTTGACAGGAATGCCATAGCTGTTGCTACCTGCCCCCCACAAAAAAGGCACAGAAAGAAAGAGAGAGGTGTTTAAAGTCACAGAGGAGAAAGAAATCAGCAAAGGAAAATAAAAAGAGGCAAAGGAAGGAAAGGGAAGATTCACAGAAAAAAAAAGTGGCAAGGGGCCGGGGAGATGGCTCAGTGTAAGGCAAGTGCAAGGGCTGAATTCAATCCCCGGTTCCTTCAAAAAAAAGTGGGGCGGGGGCAGTTGTGACAAAACAGAATAGAGAAAAAGAAACAAAAGTTGAGAGCTGATGGAGGCAGAGATGCAGAAATCGGGCCCAGCGCTGCTCACAGAGGCTGTGGAGCCCAGCTCTGCATACAGGTGTGCATCTCCCACTTCACTCTCCACCATCCCACGCTCTAACACTGCCTGTAGGATGGAGCCAGGAAAAGCCCCCCACATTGCACCTACCTCAGATACCCAGAGGCCAGCTGCCCTCCTTGCTCCTTGGGGATGCTGAGTGGAAGGGGTGGCCCTGATCTCCAGCCAAGGCTGGCAGCCCCAGGAAGTCCTTTGGAAGCCCCACTGGCACGAGTCAGGTGTGAGGACAGCACAGGCACCACCGTTCCTGGCAGCTGCGAATGCCAGTGCCATAACCATGGCAAACAGAGCACAGTCTCCTGATGTTCACACCCACATGGAGACGCCCCAGGCCATTGAGGGTTACAGACGAAATCCTACAGAGGTGACCCGCAGAGCCACCACCTCTGGTTTCCATCTGAGATTTAAGAAGAATCACTTAAGAGATTTTTTTCTAGGAGCCAGACTGTTCCCTGGGAGGAAGGAGTTCCATTTTCTTCTGTCTCTCTGACAACTTGGAAAAGCCTCTGTCTGAGGAGCTGAGAACTCCAAGATACCTAAGTCTAGTATTATCCTTGGCAAAGCCCAGTGTGGCTCCCAAATGAAGCATAATAACTTGTCCTGTCCACAGACTCCTTTATCATTGTAAAAATCATAATATTGACATTGGTTCAAAAGGGCAGCTACTTCCTGTTCAGCTTTCCCAACACTCAAGGACAAGATGAGGCAGCTCCAGGCATGGGTTAGAAAGCTGAGAAGGGTCCAGGGAGGTGCTGGGCGTGAGCTTTCTCCACAGTTTCCAAGCTCCTCTGCCCCTGTCTCGGCTCCATCCACCTTTAAACCACTAGATGGAAAGTGCTCTTATCTGAGAAGCTGGAGAGATGTAGTGTGTTCTCCCTTGATACTCGAATCAGAAGATAGAGAACAGGCTGGAAGGTTGCTATGGCAACCAGAGTCCCTGGAGAGCCTGGCTTCCACAGTCCTTTCACTCTCAGGCGTGCTCTGACTTGAGAAGGCAATGTTTGCTTAGGGATGGTGAGGAGGAGGGTCACACATGTGTGAAGATGCATGCACCCAGGGCCCAGCGCTTCCTGGCAGCTGGGAGCAGGTCTCCAGCCCTTGCAGTGGGCCCTGCTTCTCCAAAGAGCCAGGAGGGATTGGAGCAATGTGGGAAAAGAGAACTTCCTGGCCTCTGATTCATAAACACCTCTGTGTCCTACTGTATTCCAGCTTTGGAGAATCAAGCTCCCAGGCAAGGTGACCTCCATCCCTGAAAGATCCACCATGTCTACTAAAGAGCTCCCTCTATTCTGAAGAAAAAACATGGCGGCCTAGCCTGAGGAAACAAGGAGGGAGTTAGAAATGAATGGCCTATTTCTTGGGCTCTCTTGATCCAAGGCAGACACTTTAGAGGGAAAGCTTATCTCTGGAAGATGGGGAGATGGAGTGATAAACTACAAATCAAATTTATTACTATAATTCACATATTTGCATAGTGTCTTCCCCAGCTTCCCGGATGAGTGCATTGATATTCCCCATGAGGTAGGAAGGGAAAGACATTGATGTTCCCAGTTAATAGGGAAACTGAGGCACAAAGAGGGACTATCTCACCAAAGTTACCCTGTAAAGCTGTAGCAAAATCCACATTTGGATCTGGCACTCAGATGCCTCTCAAGAGGACCTTCAAAAGGCTGAACCTTGTAAATTGAGAAAATAATTTTCTAAAAAAAAATCATCTAAGAGTCTTAAAACATAGATAAAAAATTCTAAATGTATTAACAGTCCCTCTGGTTTGAGAACTGCACCCAGGAATAATCTGAACAGTACAGAACAGTTTATGAAAGGCAAAAGAAAAAGAACAGCCACATTACCAGGAGAGAGAAGGGGGTGTGGGCAGGTGGGATGGATGTAAGGGGTGCACCACAGCAGGAGGTGCCCCACCAAGTTACCTTACCAGACAGAGCAGCCACACACAGCTCCAGGGCAGAGAAGGAAAATGTCCACCTCATCAGTAAGACCAGTGGGGCTGTCACCGAGGACTGCTGCTTGTTTCTAACCCAAACCCATACCTTGCTGCCCATGGAATGGGAAGAAGCCTAGGCTGGCAGCCAATGTATGCTTGCAATTCTGCAGATTTAAGGTGAGTTTCTTTAGAGAGACTTCAACGGCAACCCTACCTCAAACTCCCTAGGAAAAGGAGAGAGGGTTTCGAGAGGGTTAGGGAAATGATAGAGGAAAGCTTCTGCCTACAGTCCAATTTTGCTAGCACTCTAAGATGACAGCTCCTGTTTCAGTGATCCCTGGCTTCAGGTTTGTGGTCAGGCCCATCGCTCAGCTCTTTGCTGCTATTTCTCCTGGTTCTGTGGTTCCCTTTTCCAATCCCTCTGCACAGGAAGGCACTTGCACAAAAGAGTATTTGGCTCTGAGAAGGAGCCTTCCTGGAAGCTCAAAAGACAGTCAGGGAACGGCATGGGGAGGATAAAGTGTCAGCCAAGCACCAGTGTCTGCTGACGCTGGCTCATACCCAGGAAAATCCAGAGGCCCAAGCCTCATGTTCTCCAAATGGTCCTGTCTAACTGTATTTTTCTATAGTTCCACCCAAGACTAATATGTGTTGAAGCTGTGCAGCTCAGTGCTCTATCAGGCGTCTTCTACGGGACGATCAGCAGATGTTGCCGAGTAATGGACTAAAGCAGCAAGTCGAGTACTGTTTCCATCCTCTAGCTGCTGTGAGGTACCAGGTACTGACTGGAAGGTAAGACAGGTGCATGCCTGAAACCAAACAACACGCAAAGACAGGACCTGGGTATGGCTGGCTTCTGTTCTATTGACATGGCTCTTCCTAGAGATACTATAAGTCCCAGAAATGAGAAATCAGAGTCTTCAGGGAAGGTCAGACATGTGACAGAAGATGGACATGACTGGATGGCACCATTGGAATTTCAAAAATGTCACTCAGGTGGAAAAACCCAGAATGCTGCAGGGATCAAGCAACAAGGTTGACAGTCCAGGTATTTGGTCCTGGATGCCTCGAATAGTAGGATCTAGGGGTGGAAGTCAAGGGGGAGAGTTGTGGAGATGAGAGTGAAGCCTCAGAGATGGCCTGCTCAGCACGTCCCTTCTCCTGCAGGACCTGGGTCTGCTGCAGGATGCAGGTCAAACCTCAGTGAGCATCCTTTTCTCTGCATATGCCCGATGTGGAGTGGGCAGGTAGCTTGGTCTCCGCTCCCGGGCAGCCTCAGAGAAGTCTGGTTTCCCAAGTCCATTGTCGGTCGCCTTCAGGTCAGGTGTGGGCTGCCCGCAAGTGACATGGGTGTACTGGCCCTGCTCCTCCTGCTCCGTCTCCCGGTGGTAGAAGTAGTTGAAGTTGGAGACAATGACAGGAACAGGCAGCGCAATAGTGAGGACGCCAGCGATGGCACACAGGGAGCCCACAATCTTGCCCCCCACAGTCATGGGGTACATGTCCCCATAGCCCACAGTGGTCATGGTCACCACCGCCCACCAGAAAGCGTCTGGGATGCTGGGAAAGAGCGAATCGCTATCATCAGCCTCGGCAAAGTAGACGGCGCTGGAGAAGAGGATGACCCCGATGAAGAGGAAGAAGATGAGCAGCCCCAGCTCCCTCATGGAGGCCTGCAAGGTCTTGCCCAGGATCTGCAGCCCCTTGGAGTGGCGGGACAGCTTGAAGATGCGGAACACCCGGACCAGGCGGATCACCCTGAGGATGGCCAGGGACATGGCCTGCTGCCCATTCTGGCCACCTCCTCCACTCAGTGACTGCTGTTCCTGTTGCTGTACCAGCTCCGTGCCCAGGGTGATGAAGTAGGGGAAGATGGCTACCAGGTCAATGATGTTCATGATGTTTCGGAAGAAGGCAGGCTTGCTGGGGCAGGCAGAGAAGCGAACCAGGAGCTCAAATGTGAACCACACAATACATAACGTCTCCACCAGGAAGAAGGGGTCTGTAAAGAAGGAGCCCCCAAAAGTACTGAGTGCGGGTGAGGCCCCTGTCCCCAGGCCCCCAGGGGCGAGGCCACGATGGATGGTATAGGGATCATCCTCATCCTCCTCTTCCTCCTGACTGCCTCTAGAGGCTGGGGCCACTCGACTCACACCATCATTGCTTCCCCCACGACCCTCCGCCCGGAACTGGGGCAGCGTCTCCAAGCAGAAGATAACGATGGAGATGAGGATGACCAGCACGGAGACGATGGCGATGCCCCTTGCAGGGCCCGAGCTCTCCGGGTACTCAAAGAGCAGCCACACCTGGCGCTGGAAGGGCTGGGAGGGCAGCGGTTTCTCATCCTCTCCCGCTTCGGGCAGGCAGCCCTCGTCCTCCCGGAAGGCAGCCAGGGCTTCATCCCCCAGCTGGTAGAAGCGGATCTCCTCCTGGAAGATGTCCAGGGGCACGTTGACCGGCCTGCGCAGGCGGCCCCCGGACTGGTAGTAGTAGAGGATGGCGTCGAAGCTGGGCCGGTGACGGTCAAAGAAGTACTCGTTGCGGAGCGGGTCGAAGAAGCGGACGCGGCGGCCAGGGTCCCCCAGGAGCGTGTCAGGGAACAACGACAGGGTGCGCAGCTGCGTCTCGAAGCGTAGCCCTGAGATGTTGATGACCAGCCGCTCGCTGCTGCAGCAGCCCCCCGCGCCGCCGGCCTCTGGGAAGTCTGCGGCGTCCTGCGGCTCCCCGTCTGGGCCCCTGGCCTCCGCCGGCGCAGCCAGCGCGAGGGACTTCTCGGACCGCATGTCCCCAGGCTCTCCGGGAGCGCCTCAACCTGGCGCCGCTAGGGTGGGGCTGGGGTGGGCGGTGACCTGGGGTACAGGAGGTGACCCTGCGCTGCGGGCACCCTCACCGCTGTGCAGAGCCCTCAGACGCCCGAACGGCAAGCTGGAGCGCAAAACCCGCCGCCGGGAAGACGTGGCCGCGCCCCTCGCCGTTTCCAGCCCGGCTCCTGCCGCGGTCCGCGCAGCACCCCAGCCCGCTCGCGCAGTTCCTGCAGCGCTCCTCCCGCAGCTCCAGACTACAGACCCCGGCGGCCCTCGGTGCCCAGCGCCAGATGCGCCTCCCGCCGGCCGGCTCGGCCTCCGCCTGGCGTCCACCACAGAGCTTGGTCCGGCCGAGGTCGCGGCTCTAGCCACCACCTCCGCCCTCTCCTCCCAGGTATCGCCTCCAAGCCGCGCAGAGGGCCTAGGGCTGCCCCGGCGCCGGAGCGCGGGACCCACCTCCCCGCCCGCGAGGCTCCTGCGGGCGCTGCTGGCTCGGCTCAGCCGGTTCTTCCCGACACACCCTCCCCGTGACGTATCAGGCCCCGCCCGCTGCCCCCTCCCACCCCACGCCCACGGCACACCCCTCACCCCGCTGGGGGCCGCTGCAAATCCGGCATAGCAGCGAGCACTCGCCTCCCGCAGCCTTTCCCGCGCTCTCCTGGCGCGCCTCCGGCTGGCACACACTCTTGTTCACCCCCTAAAACGCACACCCGCACCCTAATACCGCACCCCCTGAGTTCCGCAGTTGGCCTGTCTCGGTGTACCGCGCTGACCTGCGCAGTGTGTTTCATGCACAGGCAAACCCCACCCTGCGGCCTCGAAATTCGCCCCTGCCCACTACAGACCACAGAGACCACTACTGCCGCACATCCAAACATTTGGTGAAAAAATTAAATCTGGATATGATTCTGTATTTGCAGAAACCTGTATTTGCCTGCCTCTCAGTACCTACTGAAAGGAGGGGAAAGCATCTTTGGAAACTTCTGGAGAGCTTCTCAATTAGATGGTTTTCTAAAACTCTCCATGCACTACATACTGCACCTTCCTCCCCCCCCCCTCAGAATTTTCAATTGCAAAGTTGGAAGGGCCTCGAAGCAACTTCCTAGAATGGCAGTGACCTCTGGAGCCCAGGCAGCCTCCCAGCGCCTTTTCCACATGAACTTTTTCTTCATTCAGGAAGCCCTAGACCTGCCAAAAGCAGCACACAGATGAGAACCATCCCAGAACCTGTCCTAGTGCAGAGGCAAGCACGTGGCTGCCATCCCCCACCCCACCCCCACCAAAGCACCTGGAACTTCCGCTTAGAGGGAGGGAAGAAGGAGTGCAGGTAGATACGATTTTGAAAGAGTCTTGATTTCAGTTGCTATGGCTAGGCTTCCTGAGCATCTCATACGGTGCACACCATCCGCAATCCGTGACAGAGAAGTATTACGAGGAGCAAAGAGAAAAGCAGTGCCTCTGCCCCAGGGCCACACTCCACGGAGGGGTCTGTTGGCAATATTTGGGTAGGGTGGGTCAGAGGTTGTGGTTAGTGACAGCATCAGCTGTCCCTAACTCTCCAGGACACAGCTAGGAAGGGCTTTCCACCCACCTGTGCCAGAAACATTGTCTTTCCTCACGTGGGTGAGGCTCTGCTGGAGGAGAACCCAACCTTTTCAGACTGTTGCTTCCACATCGGCCCAGATTTGCTTCTCGAATCTCAGTTTCCCCTCTTTTAGCTAGCTACGGTCAACATGAGCTGGCTGAGAGCTGCATTTGTGCAGATATTTGTACCTTAATAAAAGTACACAGAGCACAGTGATGAGCAGAGTGCACAGAGGTACTCTGCAGCCACGGATGCATGGTTCAAAAGGTATTTGCACTGCACAAAGCCTTTTAAGACCACCGTGGTTCTCAGCAGCATTTGCTCCCCCAGGATGGGCGTGGGGGCTGAGGCTCCTGGGCCAGAGAGAGAGCTCCGGGGTAAGTCTGGAGCAGCCCAGGCCTCCAAACAAGCTGCACCCTCAGCTCTGCTTTACCTCTGCCTCTGCTGCCTTTCTCTGCCGTTGATCCTCACTCCCTCCACTCACCTTGCACTTTTCTGTGAAAGGGGAGGAAACAAATACACTGTGTTTACCCAGTCAACAGTTTTCCCACTCACAGGCTGTATAATTAAGGGATTTAGACTTCAAACAAAAGTTGCTTCATTCACACACACACACACACACACACACACACACACACAAAGGAAAGGAAAGCAAGGAGAACAACCACAACAGTACAATAGGGGAGACCCTCTTGTCCAATTATCTGTGATTATTTTGTGGATTGTAAATACACTTGTCTGTGAGCCTTTGAGTTTTTGTTTTCAAACTTTGGAATGAATCATTCACTTGTGTGTTGGTTTTTATGGTTGCCATGTTTATCCAAGAAGTTGTCAACTAAGTGAGTAACTACTAAACCAAGAGGCCTGGGAAGGAGCCTGCATTTTGTCAGGGAGGTGCACAGCCCCACCTGAGGCTCCGAGCAATGAGAACTTACCTACAGGCAGAGCTGTGCCCAGAAGTCACGTTCACATCAAGTATGAAGCTGTACCCCAGGAAGGTTTCCTCACACACGGGAGGTTCCCATGGGAGGGGAGAGCCTTCAACAAAAGCATGAATCAGAGTTCTGTTTTTAGGTCTTTTGTAAAACAGAATGTGTTTTGCTTATAAGAAACCTTGTGCCCAGATCATTCCTCCTAACCACACAGGAAGGAGGAGCACGGTCACCTCTGTGAAGGGGCTGCTCCCCGGGTGGAGGAAGAAAGGAAGCTCAGCTCCTGCCAAGACCATGGTGTTTCCTGCGCCCACTGATCACTTTCCCGGCATCATCCCTGAACACCAGTCTCACACCAGAAGACAGCCTCCTTGCTGTGCTTGGACTCAGGGGTCTGCAGCAAGCACACCAAGTCCTTCATTTGTTAAACTAGCATTCATTGAGCAGTTACTAGTGCCAGCATGGTGGTCGGCGCTAAGAGTTCCACAATAATCAAGACAGCATACTTACTCTTATAACCTTAAATGTAAGATTCTAGGCAGAAATTTTTATCTGAAGAATAGAGAAAATATTTCATAGTGCATATTGTCGTAAATGTTTTGAAGAGAATTGACGGAACATTACGTGAACAAAGAGCCTCAAGATTCAGCCTTAAGAGGATGGTTGGCAGAAGAAGGCAGCACCCTTGGAAGGAATATTTCAGCTGAGAGCTCAAATAGGTGTGTGGTGCTCAAGAAGCAGCGGGGCACAAGTTCAGAAGCCCTAAACTAGAAAAGCCATGAGCTTGGAGGAGCTTAAAGATTGTGTGCAAGAGAAGTGCAAGGTGTGGCTGAAGCAGAGGCAAAGGGGACAGTCTTGAGGAGGAAATGGAGAGGAGTGACACAGAGCTAAGAGCAGCAGCGAAAGACCAGGAAACTGCAGGAACCTGGGGAGGGCGCTTGGTGACTTGCAACAGCTAAGGTACTGAGGAGAGACTGAGTGGAAAGGAGCGGAGCTTGGAACATCACGTACTGCACATCCACAGGCCCCAGGACTGAGCCATGCGGGGTCAGCAGCCATTGACAGACACAGGAAGAGGCAGAGGGCAAGCCAGCTGGGATGGAGTCGGGGCTACCTTTCAGACCTGTGTGGATCGGCAACTAGACACGCAAACAGGCATCACAAAGGCACTGGCTTGTTTGGTCAGGTCTGGAATGTGGATGAAAACGTATGATTTACAAATTTAAAATATTACAACTGTTTAAATCCATGACATTTTTAGCAAGCCAGAATATAAACACCTTGCTGTGCATATCAACAAAATAAGCACATAGAATATTACATGTAATTTTACAACAATTTGTCTACTTCACTTGGTTTCAGACCCTCAAATGCAGTTATTCAAGATATATAAATAATCATTATTTCACATTCCCAGGCTCTTCTGTGTGTGTATGTGTGTGTGTGTGCATGCTTGTGTATGCATGTGTGTGTTTGTCACCATCCTCCAATAGGATCCCCGTGTTGTCCCCTGGAAACAAAGAAAGGAGGACAGTCATGGCCATGACTCCTTTCTCTGAGTGACCCTGGGAAGGCTCTCTTCTCACCCACAAGCCCCTGCTCTGAGAACAAGTCAGGAATGGCTGGGACAGAGAATTAAACCCAGGGTCCCATACATGCTGGATAAGTGCTTTACCACCAAACTACATACTTTGGTCCACAATTAGCCTTTTGTTCCTCTCCCTCTCAAACACACACACACACACACACACACACACACACACACACACACCTTGAAAATTCAGTCATCAAAGAGTTGCATTAAGAGTGAATCCAAGGTTGGGGAGATAGTTCAGTGGCATAAGCACCTGCCTAACAAGCACAAGGTTCCAAGTTTGATCCCCCAGTACCACAAAAATGAAAGAATGAATCCAGGGCCAGCCAGATAGCTCAGCAGACTAAAGCGCCTGCTTAGGCAGAGCACAATGGCTAGGGTTCGATCCAGCTAGGGCTGGGCCCTGCCCTTGGTACACACTGAGATGGCGATTGCGACTGAGCGTGGCAGCACATGCCTGTAATCCAGCACTTGGGAAGCTGAGAACAAGAGCATCACTGTGAGTCAGATCGGCATAGTGAGACCCCATTGACCCTACTAATAAATAAAACAAAACGAATCCAATGAACTCTACGGTTTTATTTCCTCCAATACTTTGATTCCACAAACTAAAGCTTTCTGCCCACACTTGATGGCATCACTCTTAGGCCTAATGTCTCCTCCCACTATTTTAGTTCTTGGAAGCATTGTGACCATCATTTCCTTCCACTTAGGCTTTCCTCATGACCAAATAGACAGAGGAAAGATAAGTGCAAAAGCTTCTCTGATAGGTACGCACTATTTATAATGAACTGCCTCATCCAAGTTTTGAATGATGGTGACGAAGATGTCATTTACAAAATGGTGATGGTGGTGGGATGATTATGGTGATGCTTCAGAGAGAAAAATCTAGCAGCTTTCACTTGAGTGAAGATGTATATTAGGAAAGGAATGCATCAGACATCTGTGCCACACAAATCCAGAGCCTCAGAAAAGGGTGTCCCCTGCCAAGAAATACATCTACAAGGAGCCCTATCTTTCAGAGATGATTGCAAGAGAATTAGTTAGCATCATAAGTTTGGAGTCTGTTTCTTCCTCCCTTCCTGAGATATAATTAGTGCCGCCTTCCGGTGCTCTCCAGCCTTTCAGGAACATGGGTCTTGCACCCTTCAACTCTCGGGCTGGCTGATACCAGGCAGCGTATTTTGGCCAGTGAGCTGTGAGCAGAAAGAATACATCTCACTTCTGGAGCAAACTATTGCATCATCACTGGGAAACCCTCAGAGCTTCCTTGCTACCACAGCTACCAGCATGGTCCACGATGACAGCTGCTCTATCAGTGATGCCCTGAGTGAGGTGACACAGACCAGTGCTCCCAGCGGAGGCCATGGTACCCTGGCTGAAAAACCCATCCTGCGTGATTGGAAGTTTCTGATGTGCAGAGCTTGACTTGTTACCACTGTGTTGTTGAGTCTACACAAATTGCTTTAGGATTCAGTGTCCAGAAATGAGGGGCTGTAATACACATTTATAAGTGGGGACATTGAATCTGGAGCCAGATAATGGACAGGGGAGACATGACTGGATGCTTCTGGAGGTGTTCCCAGTCACAAATAGTAAAATATTCTGAAAAACTGTGTCATTTCAAAGGCAGATAAATTCATTAACATTCAAGAAGAGGTTTGCAAACAGATTGATAATGTCATTATGATGGGTCTTATTGGCTGCAGCTAAAAATGTAATGGATGATATTGGTCAGCTCAGAAGAAATGCATTGTTATTTTTACAAAAAGAGATGAAACAGACAAGAGAGAGTCCCAAAATGTAGAGAAATTGCAAAATTGACAGAAACAAGTACTTCTCAACTGCCAAAATAAGAAAGTACATCTCAGAAGACACCTGTTAGCAAGGTGGAGGAGGAGCCAAGCTGGTTTCCTGGAACACAGCTCCATTCCTGGAGGGAATAAGGTGGATCTGAGCAGAATTCACGATCTAATATCCAACACAGCAATTTGCATTGAATAAAGTGACTCAAGAAAGTGAGGAGGATATAAACTCCCAGGGAAACCTAGAGACTTGTATTAACAACTCCAAGATTCATCCCAAGTGGAATCCAAGGTGTCATTATTGCTTTTCAGTATAAGAGCTACCAAAGAGAAATTTACTGGCCTTAGGAAGACTTCATTAAAGACAATCTGTCTTAGTCAGCTTTCCATTGTTGTGACAAAATCACCTTAGAGATGTGAGAAAAAAAATTGTCAGGGCTCACAGCTTCCCGAGGTTCAGTCTGAGGTTACTTGGCCCCATCCCTCTGAGCCCAGGGCAGAGGAGCACATGCTGGGGCAAAGCAGTTCACCTCGTGTTGTCAGGGAAACACAGAGAGAAAGGGGAAGACCAGATCTCAGTATCCCCTTCAAGGACACACCCACCTGCCATGATCTCATTTCCCCCTAAGTCCTGCCTCTTAAAGTTCTGCCACCTCCCAGCAGCACCCAGGGTTTGTGGGGACCACTCCTTCAATACATGGGCCTTTGGGGAACATTTAGGGCCCAAACCATAATATATTCATGCTCCCAAGGGAACCACTACCTGGCATTAACCATTCAGGCCCCTAACCTTTGATAGACAAGAAGCAGAAAGAGGAACAGCCAGAGGCAGAAGCCAAAGGCAAAGAACAGCAAGCTGGGAGCCTTTCCAGACATCCAAAGGAGATTTAACACTGCTAGCAGAACTTCAGACTCATGGTGGGCCAATGACCGTTCTGCCTTCTCCATCTTTCCCACTTCTGAATAGGAGCATTCCTTGCAGTTACCTGGTTCCAAATGAAAGTACAGCTTGCTATGCTTTGGAAGGAGACAGATGACTCACCTTTGGGTTCCTATCTCTCCAAATAAGGAGGACACATGACCATAACTAACGGAAAAACTAGAGCATGTCATTCCCTAGTGTAAAGACTACTGCACACCAAGGAGCTTCTCGAATCTCACCTTCATGCTGGGACTAGGTCAGTCTTCTGAGAATAAGTACATTGTGACTGTGAGAACCAAATATTTCCTGATCCAAAGGACAGAACAGGGTAGTTACTGCTGCTATTTGTCAGACATTTCCAGCTCTCCACCTTCTGAATCCAGGGAAGGACTACACTCTTCCTGGTCTTCATATGGCTAAGTAGGAATCACATGGAAATTTCAGCTGGAAAGGTGAGCCCTGGGCTCTGTAGCACTTAATAGTCACACCTCTTTTTCCTTGCATTCTCATTTCAAACACTTAACTGTGGCCAAATTTTTGTTCTTGTCATTGCTTACTTTTCTATAGAACTCTTCGTGTTTGCTTAAATTGAGCTGGAATGGAATTTTTGCTCTTCTTTATCCACTTTCTAATTCACTCTACACTGAGTAGGACCAAGAAGCCTGTTGTCCTATTCTGGCCTCCTGTTGACCATATGCATTGGGATTACAGGGCTGGTTAAGTCTCTATGATAAAATGTTGCAAGTTCCTTTTGTTTATCAACCTTTCAATAAATATTTACTAAAGACAGTAATAGTTAATTCTAATTATCTGACACACATTAAATGTTCTTACTGTGTTCTAAGCACTTTGCTGCTGCTAAAAAATCATGTCTAGATGCCCCCCCCCAAACATTATATGATGATAGATAGGGATTTTTCAACAGGAGCTGAATCTAAAATGCGTGGTGCTAGGGTCAATTCATGGTGCAACATTAGGATCAAGGGTACTAGGATTAAAGATGTGAGTGCTACTTCCGCTAAGTAAGCTGGGAAAGGTATAAGGGATGGAAAAAGTTATGGTCACCCCTTACTTGCTCTGCCACCTCCTGCACACCATGAACTGTTTCTCCTCTACCAGGCCCCTCTTCCATGCCACTCTGCTTTGTAACCAGCTGATTATGGATCCAAGCCTCTACAAACTGTGAGCTAAATAAACCTTTCCCCCCTTACCTTTGTGTGTCAGGTATTTTGTCCTGGCAAGGAGAGAAAAGCAACTAAGACAACAGTGAAATGGGACCTTTTCCTGTTCTCTCATTTCTGTTTGGCAGTGCTGAGGACTAAACCTTCAGAGACACACTCCTAGGTAAGCAGCCTACCACTGAGCTCCTCCTCTGCCTCCTTCTAAATACAAGAAGAGAGGACCCCAAAGAAGGTGTGCCATTTCCCAGGGCACAGAACAGAAATCTAGGCCGCATCCCATGCAGCTGGCAATGAGTGTAAGGTCACACTGGGGCTCACTGTGCTCTTTGGGGCTCATTGTGCATCATGGTACTAGAAATACACACACACACACACACACACACATACCATTAAATGAGTTTGGGACTCTTTGTCACAGAGAGACTCACAATGCACATTAAAATTGTAAAGGTACTAATCTATTCCTTACCATTATTTGGCTCAATACTTCCCAAATTGCTTTGCTCGTGGAAAACTATTTGTCACCAACCTCTACATTTTGAGAGATATCCTGGAGAACATCAGTTGGGACAGTGAGATCATAGAAATGAACACCAGGGGCCAGCGAGATAACTCCGCAAACTCAATGCCTGCTTGGGCAAGTGCAGGGACCAGGGCTTGGTCTCTGGCATGTACGACGCCAGCCCCACTCCCAGGTGCTCTGAGCCAGCCACCAAGACCTGGAATAGTGACACACACCTCTAATCCCAGGACTGGGGAAGCTGAAAACATGAGGATCACTATGAGTCTGAGTCAGATCTTCTACCAAATGCATAAAAAAAAGAAAGAAATCAGCACCAGAAGGAATGGTGATCCTCATCTCATTGATTTGCATTGTTTTGTTGATGTCACAATAGAAATTTAAGATGAACAAGCAATTTTCCTGTGGTCTTAACAGCTGCAGTGACTGAAATCCAGATCTCCTAATTCCCTGTTCTGCAGGATTATGCTACTCCATGGGTTATAAATAGCAAATATGTCCGGGACAAATTCTTCTAGCAGGTCAGAGAAAAGCACACATTTCCCATAGGTTCCAAGAATCCTTCTTCTAACAGGTACTCAATAAATATAATTTATGAATAACAATGAGGAATAGAAGAAGAATTAATTAGCCAAAAAAAGTGAGATGGGGACCTGAAGAAGTCCTGGTTACCCAGCAGGCAAGCAGGAGATGCTGAACATTACATTCTAAGAAAGGAGGCTCCATGCCCCACTGCCGCACTGTCTTTCTCAAAGAATTGGTGCAGTGAAAAAAATTCTGTATAGCACATATGTGTGTGTGTGTGTCTGTCTGTCTGTGTGTCTCTCTGTAAGCACAGAGGTAGAGAGGAGAGCTGAACAAAGCTCAGAGTTTCTAACTGCAACATTGCTCTAAACAGCAGGCACAAAGGGGAGGGTATCACATTGTAGTTCAGTGATAAAGCACACACACAAAACCATGACCTTTAGGGACTATATTTCCTGCCTGTTCTCACATCAGCATAAACCATAAGTCCTTTAAGACCCTAAGAGATTGACCTTGAAGCTTTGATACAGCTAAAGGAATTGTAGCTTTGAAGTTTTTGTCTATTGCTTCTTTTGCTAACTAGGATAGTGTTATGGTTTACACACAAAGTGTCCCCCAGAGTCTCTGGTACTGAGGACTTGATCCTGGGTGCAGCAGTGTCAGAGGTGAGGCCTGGAAGACAGCTGAGCCGTGAGGGTGCTGACCGACTCAACGGATTCATCCACTAATGTCTTCACAGCCGAATGGGCCATTGAGTGATCCTAGTCAAGAAGGCGGGGTCCAGGCCCCTTCAGCACCCTCGCCCCCCCTCCCCCCGCTGCCTCCCCATCTTCCCACTGCAGAGAGGTAAGTAGCTTTCACCTTCATAATTATCTGCCGCGATGTTCTGCCCCGCCTCAGGCCCACAGTGATGGAGCCACTCAAACATGGACTGAAACCTCTCAAACTGGGCCAAAATAAATCTTTCTCCTATAATTTTTCATTCTCAGGTGTCTTCTAGTGTCATAGTGACAAAAGGTCTGATTAACAGAAGTAGTAGTACTAAAAAAAAAAAAAAAAAAAAGACAGGCTTTGTAGTTAAGAATGAGAATATCTAGGACACAGTTTGTGATGGACAGCTTAAGACAACAGAAGTTAAATTCTCTGTGTCAAAACAAAAAAACAAAAAAAAAACTATTTTCAGTTTTTTGGAAGGAATTTAGGAAAGCTTATAAATTGTAAAAAGAAAGAAAGAAAAGAAAAATTAGAGAAGATGCCTGCTGAATAGAACCGGTCACCAAAACAGAGCGAGAAGACAGTGTGGCCGCTTCCGGGCTCGGCTTCCGCAGGCATGGAGAGTTTAGGCAGGGCTCTCTGCTCTGAACTGGGATTTGCCTTACAGTAGAGACAAAAGGGAGCTGCTTCAAGAGGGGAGGAGAGAGAGGATAAGACCTTGCTGGCAAGGACAGCGCCACGGCGGCCACCGCAGGCCTTTCCCTCAGAGCTGTGCAGTGAGGTGTCTGTCTCCATCCAGCAGCCCTGGAGCTCGCTGTGTCACTCTCCTCTCTGTCAGCACACGCAGGGGACACAGCTGTGGCCCTCGCCCAGGGCTCCAAGCTCTATGCACCTGGGCCTCCCAGGGGCTTTTCTCTTTCCTGAAGGGCGAAGGGTGTGATTTTAATGTTCTGGCCCTCCGGCGCAATGGATGCAATAAAACAACTGAGGCTAAATACTGCAAAACTCCTGGTCCACGGATGGTGACTTCCCTTTTTTTCACTACAGTTTCTAATTCACTCAAAGGAACAAATTACGCTTTATGGCCTCTTATAAAATATTCATTCTCTCCTCCCCCAGCACTCTCAGTGGTTCAGGAAGTGGGCACGGAGTCTGGCGTAAGGAGGAGCTCCTTGCCTCCCAAACACACTTGACAGAAGCCAGCTGGGCTGCTGGGGACAGAGGCTGAGGGAGGACGGGCACCCGGATCCGGATCTGGGGAACTTTGGAGACTGGGCCGGGGACCGTGGGAGCCATTACACGCTGGGGGGCAGGGCACATTTACCTACCACCCACTTCTTCCAATATGTGAAGGGACCCTTCCCAGGCCTACCTTCTCCTGTCTCCTCTTCTCTGCTTCTTGACAGTCTGGGTTCAGGGCCACAGCAAGGTGACCAGAATCTAGGGAAGGGGAGAGCCATTTGTGGAGAGTGGGGTGCAGCTGCAGGGAGCAGCCGAGTGACGACTGCTCTGCAAAGGAGGGGAGCTCTTCCCTTCTCCCCTTGCCTTGTCGAGTGACCAAGCAGTCACGACTTCAGCAACACAAGTATGTCCTCTCTCCGGGAGGCACTTTACAGATTGTCAGGACATTCATATCCTGGGGCTCACACCCAAAGATTAGAACCTGAAGCCTGTCTTCTAGGCCCAGCCTGGCCTCTGAGTAACTGGTATTACTTCCCTTCCCTTAGCCTGGTTTCCTTTCCTGCACCACAAGGGCCTACTCTTTCTTAACCCGAAAAATACAACCAGCAGAACCACGGGGTGGATCTGCACTTGGGCGCTGAAAACTTGAGGTGGCTTCACAGGACCAAGCAGAATCATCCAAGTAGTGCATGAAATGTGTACACTGCCATGTCTCTGGAGAGGGACACAGGACTAAACACCAGCGCGCCCTTTCGGAAGGTGAGCTCGTCTCACAGGACAGTGACAAGAGGACCATGTTTTCCATCAATTTGTTCTCATCCATCAGCTGCAGTGCTAGGATAAGAGGATGGGGGGAATGTGAACTATAGCCTTGGGGCTGCAGTCCTGGGTGGCTGCTGGGTGCTCCCAGCTTCAGGCCTTAGACCACTGCAGGACTCATCTCTGGGCATCTAAGCACTGCCTTTGGGAAAAAGCCAAATCCTTGCAAAGCCCAACAGCAGCAGCAGTGGCCCCCAGTGCCTGACAGCAGACGTCATGAACCACGTCATTCCTGCAAGGTAAGAAGGGGCTTGATGCTCAGAGGGCTCAGAGAGGCCTGGTTCTTCCCCTGCACCATACAGGTGCTCTGTGCTCTTCCCCCTTCCCCTGCTGAGTCAGAGGCTGCCCACCCAGCTGCTCCCCTCCCTCCTGGAGTTGCAAAGCATTCCCGCCCTGTGCTATATTGGGAAGCGACGTTTCTGAGATAAGATGAAGGATGGCAGAAGCTGAAGGATCTCATACTGACAGCCAAAATATGGAAAGGTGAAAATTACAGCAGACACATTTCCAATCGATTCATGATGTGAAAATCTCTAAGTGCTCTGCACCTCAGTCCTAGAACTGATTGGTCTGAAAGGCCTGATCAAGTAGTGTGGGCATTATACATTATCCTAGCATAGGTAGGGGCCTGAGCCCAGAGCTCCCCAGGCTTTATGACCTGCAAATTCAGAGAACTCCGAGGACTTTCAGGGTCTGGAGCAGTATGTGTGTGGGGGAGATGCCTAGACAGGTCCAGCTCCCCTTGCTGGACTGCCACATCCTGCTGTCCTCTTGGCTTCTACACACCCACACCGGAGACCGACACCATTCACTGATCCAACAAATACATACTGGTACCTTTTGTGGACTAATGCTTCTATGTGAAACATTAGGTAAAGAGTGTGGGGGGGAGACCCCCTTGAAGCCAAGGGTGCTCTGTATAGTCATATACACTCATATGTGTGTGCATGTATATGTCTATATTACTCATATATGTATGTGCTCATTATATGTGTTTATATATAGCCATGTATACATACGTATGAAACTTGAGCTTAAAGCTCAGAATTTTCTCTATGCTAGGATAATATAATGTGCTTCATTAATTAATTGGTGCTTTTTAATTAATAAGCTCTTGGAATAAATGAGAAACACAGAGCACTTTGAGATTTTTAGGTAATGTGTATTATATTTACCCCAAAATAACCCCTAACCAAAACTCGCAGGTGTTACCATGGTGATGGTCAGTATCAGGCGGAAAGCTTACACCCAAGTATTCTCTTGCTCAGTGGCTGTTCTATAAGGCAGGCAAGGCAAGAACAGGCTGATGAGGGATGGCATTTCCAATCTCTAGTTTTTGGGCTGATTATTCTAAGACTGGGTAAGTTTCATTTGGGGGAAAACAGTGTGTCCACACGTGCTCATACACCTGCACACATGCATATACAGTACACTTACATACGTGTGCATACTCACACACATTTATACAAATATACCTACATACATATACACACAATTGCACGTACATATACTTAGATACACACGTCCCACTCTCGAGTAGAATACACATCTAAGCACACACACTGTGGAGAGACAGGCTCACAGTGGCGCCCACCGTCCCAGTGCAGCTCAGTGCTGGAGTCGTCCCAGGCGAGGCCCAGGCCCACGGAGCAGTGCAGAGCTTTCCCACTACAGCTGGTCTGCAGTCCCAGATTACAGGACAGAAAGCAGTCACAATGAGGTCTTGGGGCTGCAAGCAGAGAGGATTTATGTCCCTTGCTGTGCAGCAGAAGATCCCAGATCTCGAGGAGAAGCCACAGCTTGCAGAAAGCCACGCAGGGGAAAGGGGATGGTTGACAACCCACCCAGCCAGGGGACTAGGATGCGCCACTTCCAGAGCCCTGAGTTCAGCCTCCTCTTCTGCCATCCTGGGTACAGAACTAATTGCCTGCAGCTTCTCTTTTATAAGCACACATATGCACACGTGCACACGCAGACATACCTGGGCCCTGTACTCCCCGCGCCTCTCCAGCAGGCAGTCTGATATGGAAGGCAGCTTTCGTGCAGGCAGGAGGCAGCTGCACTGACCCCAAGTCAGCAGCCCCCACACGCCAGACCCGGCTGCTGGAGGTCAGGCTCTGCCGTGCTCTGCAGCGCACAGACGCCAGGCATGAGGTTCCAAGTTGAATTCTGTTTCCCCAAGGAAACCCCCACACTCCTCTAGCCTAATCCTCTGGAAAAATTCTTGCTCTAGGCAAGTGTCACCCATGCCAACAGTTTCTCTCTTTCTAGTGAAAGAGCAGGAAGAGCAAGAAATAATACAAGAAAGAGTGGAAGACCAGGAAATTTTACAAGAAAAGTAGGGAATTTGCCCTGCTGCTCTTTGGGATTCTGCAATGGGCGTTTCTGATTTTGTCAGCTAAGGAGCTGACAAGGGATGAAGCAAAGCCACAACCCAGGCACAGAAAAGGGACGTAGCGATACTTGGTGCACTCTTAAATCCAGATTCCATTTTCCAAGGCTGCTTGGGGAAACGTCAAACTGCTGGACCACCATGGGCTCCCTAAAAGCCATGGAGGGCCCAAAGGACCACACACCCTGTACTGCAAGGGGGCCCATCGAGAAGGCTGTTGAGTCACTTACACAGTCACAGGTAATATCGCATGCGTCACTCCTGACACACTGGCCAAGAGGTAGCTAGTAAATAACAGCACTCAGTGTTCGTTGAGCTAATTAAAAAATAACTTCCGTACTAGTTGGCCTGACATCAAGTTCCTAAAATATTTTAAGAAGTAGCCTGATGTCCTCCCTTGCCAGAATGGTGCCCATGGCCTCTGAAGAAGGATGAACCGGAGGAGGGGGGCAGGCTTCCTCAGCCAACACTAGAACCCAGGGGTGGGAAGGTCATGTTGGGAGAGCGCAGACCATTGTCCCAGATGCCGCTCACCAGCTGTGTGGCCCTGGGCATGTTTCTTCACTTCTCTGAGTCTATTTCCATCTCTAATATTGAGCTAAATTTTTCTTTTTCTAAAATTAACATGAAGATATTTGAAATATTTCACATGTTGCTTAGTAGTAATGGATTATTTACTCCAAACCCCTATTGTGAACTTTTTTTTGAGATTATAAATTAAGAGTATTACTCTTTTTTCTTTACCATGTATTTGTCTCAGAACAGGAAGAAAAGCTTTGCCATAAAAATCTATGGCTTCAGCCAGGGAGATGGCTAAGTAGAATAAGCACTTCCCTGCCAAGTGCAAGGGCCTGAATTCAATCCCCAGTTCCATAAAAAAAAAAAAAACAACTATGTCCCTCCTCCTCTCCAAGCTTCTCTTCCTCCTTCCCCCCTCCCTTGCTGTCTTGCACACCTGATGGCCCAGGCTTACAGAGCTGATGTGGGATGTGAGGCTGTCCTCCATCCCACTGCTTGGGGATGCTGAGAAGCCTTCTCTAGGGGGCTGTATTAGTCAATGTCTGCTGCTAAGACAAAATACTTGATACCTACAGCTTTAAGGATGGGAGGATTTTTTCAGTTCACAGTTTTGGAAGGTTCAGTCCATGTCTGGAGTGTCTCCAGGGCAGAAACATCATGGCAGAAAGTGTGATACAGGGCGGTTCTAGCCTCCTAGCACCCAGGAAGCAGAGGGCAAGGGCAGATCCAGAGAGGAAGATGCCAAGGACTAGAACCAGTGTCCAAGGCTGTAGCCCTGTTACTCACCACCTTCATCAAGACCTCTAACATTCCCATCACCTCCAGTTATGTTCTCATCCGCAGATTAATCCACAGATGCAATTAGAGCCTTTGGGATTCAGTTGCCTTCTAAAATTCTCGCCTCTGAACACGAGATCTGCAGGAAATATTTTAGGTCTAAACCACAATAGGGGTTTGAAGTAAAATTGTCCAAGTCTTTCAGATTGGACAGGTTAGATTTAAACCTCGTCTCCTCCTCTTCAAACAAGTTAGTTAATGTGAGCTTCCCATTTCTCAACTAGGAAGAGGGAGTTCCAGCAGTATTACCCTCCTCCTCACCCTGTAGCTGGGGCTACTGAACCAGGGGTACTGATGTTCCCTGCCATGAGCAGCTGGTCTGGGGGACACTGCAGTGAAGTTGTGCCCTGCATCATGCTCCCTGTGCCAGGCTGTCCACTCCCAGAAGAAGGGTGCCTTCCCCTGCTTTGCACAAAGCCCCTACCATGGCCAATGATGGCCCTGGCTGGTAAGATTAAAGGAGACAGAGCAAGAATGTCCAATCTAACTCACTGTGGCTCCCAACAGCTGATGGTCTCATTTTGTATGAATTTTAAGAACCAGATGTCAAAATACTAGTAGTTCAAATGAGCTACGGTAGCGCACTGACATTCTGGAAATTAGCAGCCATTACAGAGCAGGGTCTTTCCCATGGGAAGCTGTTACACATGCTGACCTTCATGCAAACTGATGCCTTAGAGCCATAAATCCACATGTGACATCTGCCCGCTTCAAAGACCCCAGCAGCTTCCTGTCCCACTAAGCACAGATCATAAGCACCCCGTGCAGTCCATGTCCACTGCAGCACCCTGCCAGCACCTGCTCCAGATCCTCCTGCGAACCTGCCTCTTCTCCCTGACCCAGCTCCAGCCCTGAAGGCTCCTCACACTTCCTGGCCACGGAGCTCTCCGTGGCCGCAGAACCTTCATGAGTGTTTCTCTAGCCTGTGTTCTTCCCACTCAGTGCACAGTCATGCATGGCTTAGCCCGGAGAATGTTCTGGGAAATGCATCACTGCACGATTTAGTCATCATACAGGCATTGTTAGGTACACTTCAGCATAGATGGTGCAAACACACACTCCAAGACTAGATGGTGTGTGTGTGTGTGTGTGTGTGTGTACTCTTTTTCCTAGGGCCACAATGAACATCACAAGACTAAATTCAGCACAAAGAGAGGACACTATCAGGAGATGCTGAACACGAGATACCTTAACCTGCTGCTGGAGTAACACGGCCAACAGTTTTTGCAGTATACACATTTGTTATAAGTGGGAGGAGCTCCGAAATAATGATTTAAAAGTGCAATGCACAATTTGTGATAGCCAAATCTTGGAAACAACCAAGATGCCCATTACAGGAGGAATTTTGGAAAGAGATGTGGTATTTGTATACAATGGAGTATTACTCAGCTGTAAAGAAAGATAAACTTGAAGCCTTCACATTTAAGTGGATGCCATTTGAAGACATACTTATAAGCAAAATAAACCAGACCCCCATGTGCAAATATCGTGTACACTCCCTACTATAACTCAAAAGAAGAATTGCAAATAGAAGTGTATACAAAGGAAAGCAAGAACTTGAGGATTGGACAAGGAGGAGAGGGCACGGAGAAATGCTGAGAAACATGACAGAGGCAAGACCATTCACTTATACACACGAGATGGGTAAGACAGTGATCCTGAGAAACATCAGGAGATTTTTGAAACTAGCAGTTAAGTGGTAGGATTCTCACCCCTTCTAACTATATATACTGATACCTGTGAACCAAGCAACTGCACTGAATTTAACAAAGTATAATAGGGTCACACTCCAAATGCCTGTCATTCTGGTCTTCTAAATATGTACTTCTTGTCATGACATACCAGCTATTATTATACAGCCATTTTTTAAAGGGTAGTAAATGAAAAATAAGACCAAAAAAAATGTCACAAGACAGTCATGCTACAATGATACTATGCTGTATATAGATGGATTTCTAAATATCTATGTAAATATATGTGTGCTCATTCTTATTTTTTTTAAAATTTTTTTTCTTCTTCATATTCTGCACAGACTTAGAATGTAGTATCTCAATATTTGATGGAAAATACATGTTTCGTGTTATGCCTATGATATCTGATATTTAGACTAATAGTGTGGGTAAACTGAGCTGCATATGTTGCAGGGTAATAATAAACTTCTCTTCTGGAGTGTTAACAACCTAAGTTTGCAGATCAAAACTGGGAGAAAAAACACACTTGTGCAAATATCTTATAGTCTCCCTAGTATAAGAAGACAAAAGAAGAAATACAAATAGAAATGTACAACAACAACTAAAGACAATTGAGTCAGATAGAAAACTGAACGGCATATGCTGCAGGATACTAATCAGCTTTTCTTCTGGATGGTTAACAACCTAAGTTCACAGATCAAAATTGGATAAATAGAAGAGCCACAAGGCCAGCCAACATTTTGGCCCTAGCCTTTCAAGGTCAGCGAACACTCAGGACATAGGAGAACCTGTGCTATAACATCATGAAACTCAGTTGTGCCCCAAATTTTCTGATCAAAGAGATTATGGAGCTACAGAGAAAAGAGATTGATGATCTATAATGTTCCTGTGTAGAGTCACATGGAGAGAAAACTTTTTCTCAGGCTCTCACAGAAAGCAAACTGGTCAAGCATTAGCCATGACTCATCTGCATGGATGACACAGACAAAGGATCTACAGAGTAAGGTACAGGATTACAAGATAAACCCTGAGGGGACTTTACTGACCTCATCAGAAACAAAAGCTACATCTTTTGGTATATAGGGCTTGATCTATCTCAGTCTCAACCATCCAGCAGCAAAGTATAAAAATGAGGTATATAACATAGGGCCATAATAATAAGTTGCACTCTAAATGGCTACAGTCAATAACTTCTTCAGATAACTCACTATTATTGTGGAATGCTGGACTGTGTTGGATTCTGTTGCCGAGTTCAGGCACCTAAATTGGTTTAATGACAATGGAGTGCTCATCTTTGACAGGTCTAGACAGAAAAAAAGGGGGATACAAAGGAAGAATCGTGATATGTGTGTATAAACAGTACAGTTAGGATAAATATGCAGTGCTTCTGCATAATTCTGTGAAAAGCAAGATTTGCACTAATAGTGGTTGGACAAGATATTATGTCAGCTTCTAGTACTATGGACAACCACTAGGGAAACAACAAGACAGAAAGTATTTATTATTGAATCTGTGATATAATTCAGCTATAAAAAAATAAGTATATAGCTACACTCTCTTAATTCACTGATTAGAGACATCTGCTGTAATAATGCCTGTAAGTATAATACCATGTATGCACCTTGTACAACACCAAAACATTACAAAAACATTTTGCAATGTATTAATTTATCAAATCTGTCCTGTTAATTTGTCTTGAAACTGTCTCATTGCTATTTGTTCTTCAATAAAAATAATAATAAAAAATAGAAAGAAAATAAAATAAAAGTAGATAACATCAAAAAAAATTGGAGAAAAAGAAAGGCTGCAAGGTCAGCCAACATTTTGGCCCTAATCTTTCAAGGTCAGTGAAGACTCAGGACATAGGAGAATTTGTAATGTAACATCATGTAACTCAGCTGTGCCCCAAATTTTCTGATCAAGGAGATTATGGGGCCACAGAGGAATACAATCAATGATGTAGAATGTGCCTAAGGATAGTCACATGGAGAGAAAGCTTTCTCTCAGGCTTCCACAGAGAGTAAATTGGTCAAGCAATGGCTGTGACTTATCCACAAGGCTGACACTGACAAGGGATCTACAAAGTGCAGTACAAGGTTACAGGATAAACCCTGAGGGTACCCGATTGACCTTATCTGATACAAAAGTTACATTTCTGGTTATATAGGTCTTGCTTTAACTCAGTCTTAACCATCCAGCAGAATGGAGGTATATAACGTAAAGTCATATTAATATACTGAGCTGTGAATGGCTCAAGTCAACAACTTCTGTGGATAATCCGATTCTATTATAGACTGCTGATGTGTGTTGGATTATTAAAATATATATATATATATATATATATATATATATATATATATATATATATAT
>PVKA01017754.1:16020-45234 GCA_004027165.1 Ctenomys sociabilis | reverse complement strand
CTTGTGTTGGTATATAAGTTTTGATCTACCTAGGTCTTAACCATCCAGCAGAAAAGTATAAAAGTATAAAAATGAAGTATACATCGTGAGCCCATAATATTAAGCTGAGCTGTGAATGGATATGGTCGACAATTTCTTTGAATAACTCCCTATGGTTGCAGAATGCTGGACTGTGTTGGATTGTGGTGTCGAGTTCAAGTACCTAAGGTAGTTGAATGTCAATGGAGTGCCCACTTTTGACAGGTGTAGACAAAGGAAGGGTTGTAGAAAGAAAAAATGATGTGTGTGTATAGACAGTACAGTTGGGATAGATAATGCTAGGCTTCTACATAATTCTATGATAGGCAAGATCTGCACTAAGGTGGTTGGACAGGATATTATGTCGGCTTTTAGTGCTATGGTCATCCACTAGGTAAATAATTATTGAATTTTTGATATAATTCAGCTATAAAAAAACCTGTAAATATAAATCATGTATGCACCTTGTACAATACCAAAACGTTATGAAAACAGTTTGTAATGTATTAATTCATGGACTCTGTATGGTTAAGGTGTTTTGAAACTGTCTGATTGACATTTGTATTTTTTTTTTTTTTGTCTTTTTGAGACAGGGTCTCACTATGCAGTTCAGGCTGGCCTTAAACTCACTTTGTAGCTCAGGCTGGTCTTGAACTCAGAACAATCCTCCTGCCTCAGCCTCCCGAGTGCTGGGATTACAGGCATGCACCACCACGCCCGGCTTGACATTTGTATTTTAATAAAATAAAAATAAATGAAAAAAAAATAAATAAAGGCCCTTTTCATACTTGATGCCAGTAAAAATATTGTAGGAAGCTGAATTCAGCAAAATATTCCAATATAGTCCAATAGTCTATAATAGTAGTGGGCTATCAGCATAATTGGCAATTGTCAGAAGTTGTTGGGAACATAATTTTGAAATAAACAATAGCTCATTTCTGAGAGAAAAGAGTGGTAAAAGTGACTTTTCCTCACATCATCCCCCACAGATCAGCCCTGCCCTGTGATCTGTGAATCTTTGAGAACTTCAGTCTCTCACTTCTTTTCTGCAGCCTGGCCAATATTAATGAGTACTGATATAAACTGCAATAATAATTTGTATTTGTTTAACTCTGACAGGCAGATAATGTCTGGAAACCAAGGTAATTCTTGATCTTAAATTTAGATTGGGATCTAGAAACAGTATCACCTAAACTCCAGGAACTTGACAGAAAGAAGAGTTATAGAAATGAGCTGGTGGTTCAGGTACATAGTAAAAAGAGAAATATAATTCAGAAATAGTTGTCATAAAGGGCAAAACTTTCCATTTCTTTACTATCATAAACACAAAGTTTCATTGATGCATATTTTATCACAGGACTCTAGCCATATGTGATCTGAAGTTTCTGAGCATGTCCCCAGGGACCACAATTATTGATACAGATAATCAAGCATTCCTTTTATGCTCCTCTCAACACTGCCACTGTTCAGATTGAAATTAGCATGTTTTACAATCAAATATCAGTTGCTGTCACAAACTGATATGACAGCTGGAAAGAGGGGCCTGTTTATCTAGTCATTTTTCATGTCTCGGGTTCATTATGGTTTATTAAGATGTATACTGTTAGTTCCTGAATGGAGAGGCATTGAATTTTTGCACAGTGATTATCATTTGAATAGAGACATCCAGAAGCCCTTGTCTGAGGAGGAGCAGGAGGTCAAGGATCCGATATGTGATTCTGTTAAGCATATTCTTTAAACTTGGACATCTATTCTCTCTACACATATCTTCTAACACGGCTTTTCCACATTCTCATAGTTTGAAATATTACTTCCAATTGCAGAACCATGGTGAGAGTTTGGACAGTTGTGACTCTGTGTGACTGGATGACTACCATGTCACTGACCTAAGCTACATGTTTCTACTGGTTACTTCATGACTGTCTCAGTTACTTCTCATTCATTGCTAGGACAAAATACCCAACCCCCAAAGTTAAGGAAAAAGAGGTGTATTAAGCTCACAGTGAGTGAAGGTTTTAGTCCGTACTGGGCAGACTAAGGCAGAGTGCAGCAGTTCATGGTAGCAAAAAACAGCAAAGAGAAAAGGTGGAGCAGCAACCGCAGCAGCTGCCAGGCCTCTCTCCCTGCCTTTTATATCCTTTAAGTGGTGAGGTTGGGCCTCCACACCCCAGGGTGTGGAGTTGCTAAGCTGAATTAGTTAAGCTTTTAACTTCTCAACTTGACACAGTGTATCAGCCACTAACAGGACACCAGGTTTGTGACATAGGTAGTAGGCTCATGTTTCAAAAAGATGTTACTTGGCTACACCTTGTACAACAAAAAGCCACTATGAAAACAATGTGCCATGTATAAATTGTTGAATACGGACTAGTAATTTGATTTAAAACTGTCTCACTGCTACTTGTTCAATAAAAATAAATAAATAAAGATGTCACTAGACTAAAGGCACATAGTTTGTACATGGATTTAGGCATTTCAAAGGTGCTGCTTTTTAAATACCAGCATATCCTATTATCTTCTGAAAACATCTGTAGCCACCACCCCAATGTGCTAGTGATGGTACCACATGCCTTCTATAGACAACTGAATGGAAGACTTTTAGTATGAGTGTTATTATGCTTATTTTTCAAATGATCAAACTTGCTCAGAAATTTAAGCACAGTAGCATAATTTAAAACCAATCAGACTCCGACATCTGTGGGCTATCCAGTGGTACAGTAGTTTAGCCTAAGACGGGGAGTGTCTCATATTCATAGAAAATAGGAAGGCTTACGCAGGGGTTCTTATCATGCCATCCTAACATTACAAACGTCTACACTCACAATGATGCTTGAGACATTGCATTTAAACATTGCACAGTAAATTTTCATTTCCGTTTGATTAAAGTGAAATTACTGAGCATGATTTGATGTACTCCCTCCCTTCATACCTAGTGACAACAGACCAGAAGAACCACATAAGCATGAAGATGCTGCTTGGTGAAGAAAGGTTTGTGAGAGTACAAAAGACCAGAAAGTGCTTATAAGTCTATTTCACCTTCCCGGGGGCACACAGGAAAAATGTATTTCCCAGTCTCTCATGCCTTTAGTTTTTGGCTATATAGCTGAAGTCTGGCTAATCAGAAAAAATTCTAATTACTGTAAACCTTCTAAAAGATCCTCTATCATTTATGTCTTTATTCCTCTTTGTTTAAGGAAATACTAATAAGCATTCACAAGGTAGAAACAACCTGAATTTGTGAATCACTGTTTAGAGGAAAAATGCTCAAAAAGACTACTAGTGTGAAGCTGTACTATGTTGTAAGCAAGAACTATACTAATGTTGGAGTAAGCCACTGAAAGTTGGTGTTTTTGTTATAGCAGCTAGCACTTATAACTCTGCTGTGTTGGCAGTTACATAAATCAGTGTTTACAGAGAAACATTTAAAGCAAGATAAGCAAACATATAACAATTTTGCAAGATTGGTTTACAGTGGCCACCAGAGTCAGGTGGAGTACAAAGGGTTTGTGTTTGGGCTGGAAATCCAAAAGAGCTCAGTGCAGTGTCACATGTGAGTGTGTATTAGGGAGCCAAAGGATCTGTGATGGAAGATTGAAGGGTTTGTTCCAGAGGCTGAAGGAGCTGAGATGGAAACTAGGAGATGATGTCCAAGGTGAAAGCAAATAGTGAAGTTCCTCCAAAGAAATAGAAGACAAGACTTCATTTTTCCTTTCCTCTTTATACTAGGTGACAAGCTGCCCTAAGGCATGTCTTCAGTATTCTCCCACACCCCAGAGAAGTATATTGGTCCAGTTTAGTTGGGCAATTTTCATTTGAGTTGACACAATCAATTAATGATCATAGTGGTTCATATGCTAGCTCTGTTTGTGATAATGGCTTTGAACTCTCTTTGGTATCCTTTCTGTTTTCAGTATATAATCTTTGGATCAAGAATGGAATATTACTTGGAGCCCTCTGCATAATTACCTTGACAACTCAAACTCTCTCAAAACCACTGAGTCTGCAGCCTTAGAATCTAGGAGACATTAGGTCTTTTGAGAAAGTTTAATGCCCTGCTAAAAGAAGAGAAAGGAGGTTTACAGCAATAATTTTATGACAAAAATTTAAATAAAAGTGATGAGGGTCAGAACATAAAGCAGCAAAATGAAGTAAAAACAATAGTCTTTATATACTGCTGAGTAGTATTAAGCAACATAAAATGTAATACCAAAACAGTATGGAGGTACCTTGACAGAGAAAGGGAAAATATAGAAAAGAAGAATGTGTCATACTTTAATTGACAGTGGGATGGGCTTCCTAGAGTCTAGGCTAAGGTGACACTCAAACTTTGTGGACTCAAAACAGCATTTATGATTTTTTTTTTTTGTGCTTCATCAATCTAAATATAATACACATTAACTAATAAGGTTTTTTTTTTTCGTCCTTTTGATCTTTTCCCTTTTTTATGTCTTTAGTACAGGGTCTAAAGGGTCTTACTACACAGACTGGACTCATAGTGATCCTACTAAAGGAGCACACCACCACACCCAGTCTCAATCATCATCTCAGCACACCCTGGTGTTGGGGCTAGCATGGGATACTGGGGATCAAACCCTGGCCTGCTGAGCTATCTGGTTGGCCCTTTCTTTGCCCTTTTGAGACATGATCTCACTAGGTCTTGAGCTCACTTTGTAGCACAGGTTCTCAAATTCACAATGATCTTCCTGCCTCAGTCTCCCAAGTGCTGGGATTACAGGCATGTGCCAGCATGCCTAGCTAACATTGATTGAAATGCCATCTGTGTCTTGATTCATTTAACCTTCAGCGCATGTTCAATTGAGAAGATATCAACCAGATGACATTATGAGCAGCTGTAGTGTGAGACAGATCAAAGTACTCAACTGTAATGTGTGTTTTTAATTTTAAAAAGGAAACATAAAAACTAGAACAAATGAAAAGAACAAAGACAGAAAGAAAGCAGTATAAGACAGTACAAATGGTGCAGAATTCCAGAACAAAAATGGAATATTGGGGTTGGGGAGATGGCTCAGTGGAATAAGCACTTCCCTGGCAAGCACAAAGGCCTGAGTTCGATCCTTGGTTCCACCAAAAAAAAAAAAAAAAAAAAAAAAAAAAAGAATATTAACAATGGTTGTTATATTACATATTGTTATTGTCAAGTTATTGTTTACCCCCTCTTCTGTCACATACATATGGCAGTCTAGGAATTTGCATGATTTTGCTCTAATGTAGGATGTTGCTGCATTTGGTCTTTTACTATTCACTTAGAGAAAGATGGTTTGAATGAATATGTTTTGATTCTCAGTCTAGAACTCCTAAATGCTGTATCTGTAGATATCCATGAAAAAATAATTGTCACTGTATTTTGTGGGAGTGAATCTTTACAAAGTACATGCAAACAACAATAAAAAGGGCATTCTTCTCTACAAAGCAAGAAGCAGAATGAATTCTTTGTGGACTCTGTAGGAAATGCTCATTAAGAAGTTAAATTCTTTTTAAACTAGTCTATTTCCTAACCATCTCATATCCATACAAACTACGTAGAGGATGACCCTCAGTCAAAGAATGTTCAAGCTGTAGATTCAATTTGTAAGTGTTTGAAACTGCTAACAGTGAGAATATTCCTCTAGTGCTCCCTGGGAAAGCACAAGTCTCTGGAGCCTAAAGCCACCTGTTCATTTTGGATTTGGGTAGGACTTGCTAGGAGGAGGCAGATGGTGAAAGTCAAACAGAAGATTTTTAGCTAGTAGGATACAAAGAACAGATTGGCCAAAATACCACTCTATCACCTGAAATTCACATTTGGAGAGTGGTTAGTTGCTCTAGTAATTTCAGTGTTTCTAACAGTCACACAGAAAGTGACCATTAAAACAGAGAATATGTTTCAATCCTTTTGCAGTCTTCAATCTTAAAAGCATAACATACATGCAGTTTAAAAATAAATTTATTTCCTCCAGGGCATCATAAAGCTACACATAGATTCCAAGGAATTAAAAGAAAAATAGTTACAGTGTTTGTATTTTTAAAAAACTGCACATTTTTCTCTTTTTCACACAATCCTGCTTTACTGGACTTTCTCAACCCTCTTCTTTTATTTTCATTTCAGTTAAGATTTCTTTCCACTTGCCTGCTACCTTTGCATCTCCTTCTTCCTAAAAGGAAGACAATGTGGATTTCTTGTCTGTATCTCTGTGGGTCACGTAAGTAGCTTGACTGACAGGAGTCTGGAGTCAAAACAGTCCCAGCACTGTGCTGACACTGGAATGCTGCTGTGCAGTGAAGTGTTGAGGCCTGACATCCATCTGCTCCATCATTTGGAATGGAAAACTTTGCAATGAAGAGTTCTAGTGTCTGTTTTGACTCAGTTGTGGAGAGAGAAAACATATGCCTGAGATGACAGCCATTGCTGATGACAGCAGCAACAAGGTTCATGCATTAGTATAGTTTAATTATGAGGAGACCATCAGATGTTTCTGGGGAGGAAGGAACAATTGTAGCTAATTGTTCTTAGTTATCATTCAGAAAATGGATTTTTCAAGCATCTTTTGGAAGAGAAGATCAGAGATAGTTCAAAATAGAGTTTCTTCAAGAAGTGGTACTGACATGAAAAAGTCTGTCCCAAAAGCAATCTCTAAGAGTAGATGAGTAATGAAAGTGGTATTTTTAAAGAATCCACTGAGACTTCTGATGTTCCAGTGGACCAAAGAAATACATTGTGTAATCATGTGTGTAGACGGCCCTGATGATTGAAAATATAATAGAAACTGAAGCTTGTAAAAATAAACTTTATACCTACGAGATTCTGATTTTTATAATCATCATCTAAGGATGCACCTCTTGAGTCCTTTAACTACTTAGAATTGGAGTGTGACAACTAATAGTATTTGGCCAAAATTACACTATAGGTTTTAAGAAAACAATAGTAACATGTTCATCTGAAAAAAGAATAATTTTTGAAGTCTCTAAAGAGCTGTACATGGAGTTTCTCCTTCTAACTTGAATGGAGAAAATTCCAGAACATCTGGGAGGTTGTTATGTAAGGAAAAAGGAAGCCAAGTGATAAGACATAACGTGGCTGCTCCAAGAAAAAAATATCTCAAGGTTACTGATAGGACCTCACCGCCTTAATTATGACTATTGACAACTATTTACTTTGCATATAGGATTCTTTTGAAATGATTCATTCTCAAATTTTCTCTAGGTTCATAGACATTTTTAATAGAAATGATATTTTTGTTGTGTTTTTGAGAGTGATAAACAGTTTATTTTAGACATTTACTACTGTGTCAAGAACTTCTGTAGTGAACCCTTCCTCCCTTCTTGGGCTATGCCTGGCTCTCTCAGATTCACAAATGCATTCAATGACAGGAGCTCAAAGGGGACAGAAAACAAGAGCAAGAATAGTACTAAGGGGCCATTGTGCTCTCTGATATATGCAGCAAAAGACAAGCCAAGCACTAGTCTGCTGGGTTCTGTCCAAGCAGTCCAGATTGACCTACATGAAAGAGATACAGCAAAAGGAGAGGGGCACAGGAGCAGTTCCCAAGTTTGGGCTCCTTGAGAGCTTACCTTTCAGGGAAAAAGAACTGCTAGATACAGGCTTCCTGTTATCTATCAAACACCAAAAACAATAAATTCTTTTGAATAATTTATAATTTCACATAATCCTGACCTATTCTGTCCTCTCAATTAGTGTACATAATGATTATTGAATTCACCTATGCAATTAACCCCAGAGCTACCTAGATTTCCTCTTTTTGTCAAATCCCAAAGACAGACATGCATGCCAGATTTGTATTTTATTTTAGTATTTTGGTGCTCCTGAAAAAATTCTACTTACACTCATAAATAAAGAATACTTGTCAGAAGTTATGCTTTTCAGTTTTTTAAAAAAAACAATTTTTTTCTGGGCTCCTTCCATAAATTGTTTATTTTTCAATATGGCTGTGACTTTTCAATGCAGTTACTTTTTTTGATGCTTTCAGTTTTGTTTAACTATTTCTTTTACCCAGTACCAAATGTACAAAATGTTTCCTTTTAATTCAAAGGTGAGGTATCTTTAGAATCCTTTAGGGGTTATTAGTGGTAGGTGAAGGTGGGTACAGGAATTTAGAGAGCTCGGTAAACTGAAGGGTGTATGTTATAAATTAAAAAGCCCCTTGTACCAGTGATGCATTTATTTTTCCTCCTGATAAAGCCACAGCTTGGTATTCATTGTTTTTCCCCTCTATATGTCATCTACAACTACCCCAGTTATTCAAATACTTTAGCCAATGTCTTCCCAGGGTGCCATTACTAGGGTCAGCTACACCTCTCAGTATTATGCATGATGGTGGAGAGACTGCCATGGCTAAAGCATACATCATCTCAGTAAGCTCGGAAAGTCTACGGTCAAGATACTGGCAGTAGTACTTGTTTATATATTTTCTGACTGTTCTAGGACTTCTCTTTTTTTTTTTTTTTAATTTGGTGAATGCTAAACACAATGTCATCTTTTCATGTTAATCCTAATACATTCTGCCCAGATTGTTTGAATAGCCGATCAGATCCTCCACTTGTGGTATCTCAAGTAGGACTGAAAGTCTACTTTTCTAGGCTCACGTTCCATGCTACATACTTCTGAGAGCTGTAGAGGTGTTTGTAGTGATCCATTAAAGAGATATATGGGTTCTTGACTTATATTTACCATTATGAAATATATTGAGAACATTCTTTTTATAAGGGTTTCTTCTATAAAACCGTGTGAAAATGTAGGGAGAAATCTGTGGAGAAAATGTTGTGTGCTAATCTCTCTTTCTCATCATGAAGTCACATAAAGGTCCTTCAAACTGCTGTTTGGTGTGGTATGGTTCTCTGATGAGTCAGGGTTATGGTAAGATGCTCAGCAAGCAACTATTTCAGACCTCTTGTGGGTGGGTTGCAGCAGGCTCTAACCATGCGGCACAGAGCTCCCTCACTCATGGCAGGTGACTCTTATCACAGAAAGATGAAGAAACAGTCTTTTCCTCAGCTTTTTAAAACACAAGGCTTTGTGAAGCCTCCTGAGTCTTGGCAAAACAATCACCTCACAAAGAGCTGCATAAAATGCCATTTTCTGTCCTACGTTAAGTGTTTCACCTTTGTCGTACAACTTAGGCTTTGCAAGAATGATAAGCAGAGAGTTATCGACTTCCATAAACACTGAAGTGCATATATGCACCAGTGAAGCAATAACTTGAGAAAGCAAATGCTGAACTGTGTTAGAAGTCTTTTGTTGATTATTGTCTAGACTGGTGGACATGAAACCGTGCTGCTGAAAAGTGAGTCCCAGGATTTACTTTTCAAAGTTTAAGTTATGTCAGCTAAATCATAGTTACAAATGGACTGAATCCTCTGTACTCTGGCGGAATGATTTAAAGAATTTCAGTGTCTTTTTGGCAATGAAATAATAAAGTCAGAGAAAACAGTTATAACACTTTGGTTTTAAGAAATATCTGACAAGATAATCATCAAATATAAGACAATCTAACAAGATAATCATAATCAGAAGAGAGAACAAGCTCTAATGATACAATTATTTAAAAAACTTAACTGCTAGAATTTCCTGAAATTGTGGAAATGGGTGTTAATGATCGTAGTTCACATTGGTACTTTCTAGCCTGCAGGCCTGGGTTCTAATTCCTTAATTTACAGAATATCATCTGAAATGCCATTATCCATCTTTCCTCTGCAGATATTTAAATAAACCCGTAAAACTCTTTTTGTTCATTTACATAAAGTGACTCATGGCAGTTTATATTATTCAAAGAGAAAAACTCCATGGATAGTAGAAAATAATTGTTGAATCTTTGGAAAATGATTTTTCTTTTTTTTCTCTTGATACCAGAGATCAAACTCAGGACTTAGCACCCAGACAGGTGCATAAGCCACTGAACTATCTCCCCAGCTCTGGAACATGTTTTAAGCATTTGTATAAATAGCCATATAGTTCAAACCCTATAAGTGATCAATATTTCAGATAAAATAGTGAACACATGAGGTTGTATACTGTAGTTTGGACAAAGTCAACTTCAGGTAATAAGGCTATAATTACTGTGTAATTTTAAACAAATTACCTAACTTCTCTTGGACAGTCTTTATTTAGTCAAGAAATGATGAGACCTATTTGTACTTCATAGAATTCTTACCAATAACAGCTGAAATAATGCCAGTGAAAGGGTTTCACAGTATTCCACATGTGCGGAGTTCTTATTCTATATATAACACTTGTAAAATCCCTTTCCTGCTTATTCTACTTTACTTACCCCAATGACTGTGTATAAATGGGTAGAGAAAATAATAGCTCTAGTTTTCTTTAAACAAAATCACACAGAGTAGATTACAAGGTCAATAATAGCCTCTAAGAAAAAGTTCAGATACATCAAAGACTAGAAAGTGCTTTAGAAATCCTCTGATGTAGTCCCCCATCTGACATTTGTGTTCAGACTCCCACATGCCAGGCACACACATGTCCTCTCTGATGGTTGTTAACTCACTACTCCAAAGAATTAGACCACAGTGCAGGAACATTCATCATTTGGAAATTTGTCATTATTCTGGGATAAAATACGCTTTCCTGAAATTTACATTCAGTGGCCCAGGTTCAGGCCTTCAACCCAATGCAGAAGAAATTTATTTTCTGTTTTATATGAAGATAATCCTGATACTAGAGGAAGTCTTCTATGTCAAGTCTACAATTTGAAAACCTTCAACTATTTCTCTTCTTAAAGGCATGTCAGGGCAACCTTTTTGGGTCAGTGCCTACTTTCCATACCCACCAGACAGAGAAAACAGGATGAATGTTATATTGAAACCAACATAAAACTGAGTAGGATTTCTCCTCTCTGGAAACAGCTAGCATCAAGTGGCCTGACTGTGAGTCTTGGCTCTTCCTTTTTCCACTGGTTTCTCTTAGGTGTCTTCAGCCTCTGCATGTGTTATCTTTCTCACTGGCATGTATTCATGTTGTATCTCACCTACTTAGATCTAGCACATACTTACTTGATCAGATTTCTTCATATATTATTATCCTTTCTGGTTTCATTGACTCTATAAATATGATTGACATATATAATGTACATAGCTGTATCATTAATTAAAGCCAAAATGTAATATATGATGAATACATTTAGAGACCCAAAGCACGGCATCCAAAACTGGTTAAACTAGATTAACCAGTACTTCATTGATCTACTGAAGAACTATGCATTGAGAAGTGACTGTGTACTGGGTACAGTATTGGTCTCGAGAGACTTAAATACAAATCATGAGTTTTATATGAAGATAATAGCCTCTGAGAAAAAGTTCAGATACATGAAAAACTAGAAAGTGACCTATCACAACTTGGAGTCTAGTGGACTATTAGTTATTTGGCTTTTTGAAAACTGTTGTATGATTTTTCTTAGGCTTTTTAATGCACAGCTGTAATCATAATAATCTGCTGGTTGTCTCGCTTGGTTCCCAAAGGTGAGAAAGTTAGTAAGGAAAGACATGAATTTAATGAAGATATTTTGACTTCCTTAAGGATTTGTCTAATCTTTTACAAATTATTGGTACTGTGGCTAGTAAAACTATGAGAATTAATTGTATTATGATTTGGATAATTGAAATTATTATTATTTGAAAATTAATTATATTACAATTAGAAAAATTGATGCCTCATTCTTACACTGAAAGTGATGCATTAATAAGCAATGTTTGGAAGTTAAGATTTAGTATACTGGAGAGATTTTTGGTTGTTTGAAGTGGCAGTAGATTATGAACATCAGTGCTACTAAATATCCTAAAATACATACAGCACTTCTTTTCCCAAACAAGGAATTAGCTGAATAGAATGTTAATACTGACAGTGAGGCTGAGAAACTTGCCAAAAGGAGAATAATCTAAGGGGTTATAGAACCCCAAGAGTCCTAAATTTGAAACCTTCATGCAGCAACCATTTGACCTGGATCCTTAGTTTCTGCATCTGAAAAATGATTATGTTAACAATACTGAAAGAATAGGATAAATGAGGCTACATATGGGAAACAGTCAAATAGGGTATGGCACAGAAGTAAAGGTTGATTAATGCTGGTTATCCTTATTGCTTTATTTGCTTCCTCTGTACATTTTAATTAACATTAATGAAATAAATAAATGTATCTAAAGGAATGTATAGCACTCTGTATCATGAAAAAAATATTTTTCTGTATGTAAAAAAAAATACTCAAAAGAAAAAATACTCTAGTGCTAGCCAGATAGCTTAGCAGATTATAGTGCTTTCTTAGGCAGACATAAGGACTGGAGTTCGATCCCTGGACCCTGGGAGTGCCCTGATCTGATGATTGAAACTGGGCATGGTGGCACACACCTGTAATTCCAGCTCTTGGGAGGCTGGAAACAGGAGGATCACTCTGAGTCTGATCTGTGTAGAAAAATACTTTAAGCAATTTATCTTCCAAATTTCAAGATATCCTCTGTGCTCACCTGCCTAAAACATTCCTGATATGGTTAACTGGCAAATGGATTAACTTTTTAATGACTAGTCAAGGATTTTACTTTCAAATATGAGTATATCTCATATTTTTAGATTGAAAGAAATGTTCCAGATATTATGAACAGTGCGGGTTAAAGGTAAAGAAAGCTACGACTGTAACATGTCAAAACAATAATGACATCAGATAAAGTACTTTGAAGATTGCTAGATATTATTTGCTTTAATTATGATTTGATACCAAACATAGCACAATAGTGTTGTTCTTTATAAACTTTATTTGTAAGATGCATGCCCTTGGGGGTTCTTGCCAGTTTAGATCTAATATAGCCATAAGTTTGGTTTCTTATTTAATATCCCCCAAAGGCTTATAGGACACATACTCTCAACTGCAGCACCTGCTTTCAATGATGTAATGATGTTGCCTTTCTAACTGTTTTCTAAATGAGGTTTCTGATGCAGGGAGTCAAGAAAATTGAGAAAGAGATATATTCAAAACTGCACTGCTTCTTGGTTTAGAAAATGCAGATATGCTGACGTATATTGTGAACATTTGTGCTACTCATTCCATACATTGAAAATCTAACTTCCAGTGTGATAACATTAAGAGAAATGAGCTTGGGGAGATACTTGTGTCACTCGAGTAAAGCCTTCAGCATAGGATTTCAGTACCCTTATAGAAAAGAGCCCAGAGAAGTCTTTTGCCTTCTTTCAGTAAGTGCAGTGACAAGATAGTAGTCAGCAACCCAAAAGGAGGCACTTCCTGCACAACCCACTGTGCTTGCATTGATCTCAGACTTCCAGTTTCCCGATCTGTGCAATTCCTGTTGTGTATTAGTCATGCAATCTGTGGTGTTTTCTTAGTCAGTCTATGCTGTTTCCAAACAGGATAACATATGAAGGAACACAGGAGCCTGTTTGGGGGCTGAGCACAAAGAGGACTAGTAAGTAGTTGATTTCATGATCTTTCTGTTGGCCTTAAATTGGGTTAGGCAGGCAAGACTGCTGATGCAACACATCTATTAAGAATATTTGCATGGAGGAAAGGCTTCTTAGATGCAAAGACTGAATCTTTATTTTTATTTTGTTCATAAGTATTAAATAATTTTGCAAATTAAAAGACAAATCTGGTGATGTTTACAAATCTAAATGAAATTCTAAATGAAATACCTTTAGTCAACGTTTCCTTAAGTTGCTAACTTAAATTATGTCTGTTGCTTTAAAAATGAATTATGGTAAGTTTGTCAATTATTCATAATATCTATAATATTATTTCTTACTAACTTTATAAAGGGCTCAATGACTTTGACTTTATCAAATGAAAGAAAGTGATGATCTAAAATATACACTACTCCTTTGGGAAAATAGTATTGATGGCTTACAAATATATGTAAAATATTTTACGTGCATACTAAACTGTCTTCTTAATAAATTATAAGCTGCTATTTAATAAGCCACATTTTAAATTATTAGTGGAAAACAGAAATCAAAGTTTGGCTTTATCCAAAGATATCGAGAAAATGGAAAAGCTGCACTGCACCTTTCTATGCTATTTTGACGGCAACCTTAACTCTAATCCTAGTAAACAACTCTCTCTGGGAACAGTGGGTAATTGAGTCTTCATGCTAATTCTATTCTGCCTTTTTTTTGACTGCTAGCTCCCAATTATGCTAACATTGTATGCTCAGTAGTGTTCTTTGGGAGCACACTTAAGACCACCTTGTTCATTCAGCAAACAGAAAGGCTAATGATTTACCTATAGACATTTCAGTTTTAAAAAGAACTGTTTTTAATTTTGGGAGGAAAGTTAATATAGGTTATTTTCATTATAAATCATATAAAGGAGCAGATAAGTACATGTATACTTGCTACAGGCAATCCTAATATGAAGTGTTAAGGGTTAAGTTTCCGTGCCACTGCCAGATGTGGAAATTATAAGAGTTACAGATGTTGGTTGAGATGGACCATTTGGCCACCTGCCAAACAAACTTCTGTGTCCACTAAATGTAGCCATTAGCATGGAATGAAATGATCATTTTACTAATTATCTTTTAATTAGTTGTTACACTAGAAAATAAGCAGTGATTTGCTAATAATTGGTCTGATTAGAACTCAGTATTTAAAGTGTAGATCGATTTGTATGACAACTCATGTCATAAATTAAAACCGTTGCTAGTACCATTATTCTGAAGACAAACTATATAATTTGAAAATTTTATATTTGTATAAATGAATTCAACAATCAGGTAAAATTAAAATAAAAAGAAAAGTCTTTAAATTATTTTCTACTTTATTACTTTCTTCATGTCCAAATTAGGATATTGCTACTACTAATAATAATATTATTGTGATTATTTTATGTATTTGGTATAGGGCCTACTGGGTTTCATTCCATAGGCTGGACTCAAGAGTGATTCTCCTGTTTTCAACCTCCAAATGCTGGGACCACAGGCTCATGCCACCATGCCCAGTCTCAGTCACCATCTCAGCACAACCCAGAGGTGGGGCCAGCATGGCAAGTCTGGAATCAAACCCCTGCTGCTGGGCTCTGCCTAAGCAGGCACTTCAGTCTGCTGAGCTATTTGGCTGGCTCTAGCAATAATAATTATTATTGAGCACAAGCACATCTTCCCAGTTTAAAGAAATAAAGTACTGACATTAATTTGACCTTAAAGTTAGGAAATCCATTTCCTTCTAAAAATGCACTTAATTAAATAGCTTCTGAAAAGCAAAAGAAACAACAAAGTGAAAAAAGCACTTATAGACTGTGAAATAAAATTTCTAAACCATGTATCAGATAAGGAGTTAACATCCATGAATTTTAAAGAATTTGAACAATAGCAAAAATCATAAAGCTCACTCACAAATAAGTAACAGATTGAACAGGCATTTTTCCAAAGATGACATTTATAATAGTCAGCAAGTAGTAAGGCTGTGAGGAAAAGGGAACCTTTCTCCATTGTTGGTGGGAGTGAAACCTTGTACAATAACTATGGGAATGAATATGGGATTCTAAAAAATCCTAGAACTAGAAGGCCCATGTGATACAGCTATTCCCCTTTTAGGTATCTTCCTGAAAGAGTTAAAAGCATAATGCCAGGTGATATATGCAATCTATGATTATGGCAGCACAATTTGCAACAGCTAAATTTTGGAAACAGCTATATCCCCATCAAAAGATGAATGGGTAAAGAAAATAAGGTATTTATATACTCTGCCATAAAAAGGATAAACTTGAGTCATGTGTAGGAAAGTGGATGCAACTCCAGATGATAACCTTAAGTGAAATAAATCAGCCTCATAAGTTTAAAAATGGCACTGTTTCTCTTGTTGAGAAACGCAAAGGATAAATGAGGTTCACAATGGGAAGAAATATTGGAAGTAGAAAAAACATGTTCATATGGGAAGGATAAGGTTGGCCAAATAGCACAGTGGAATAAAGTGCCTGCTAGCAGGCTCAGGGGCCAGTGCTTTGATCTCGGGATGGGACCAACAGGGCCAGGGGGTGCTGTGAAACAGCAATTGAGACTGGGTGTGATGGCTGTGCCTATAATCCCAGCTCTTGGCAGGCTGTAAACAGGAGGATCACTAGGAGTCTGATATAGTAGTGAGACTCTGAAGACCTTGTAGAACCTTCCTAAAAATACAAAAACAAAAAACAAAGAAGAAGTAGAACAAAGTAGGAAAGAAAAAAAAGAGAGAATGGTAGGAAAATATGGCAACAAAGCCTATGTAAATGGGGAGAGGAAGAAGGGTTACTGGAGGAAAAAGAGAAAAAAAGAATAAGATATGTTAGATATAGGCACAAATTCCCTATGATAAATGTGTTCAATATGTGGGACAAATGCATACTAATGAAAAGCATAAAGTCAAAAATACCAGAAAGTACATAAAAAGGTGCTCAACATCACAATTATTAAGGAAATGCAAATCAGAGCCATCATAGCTTTTATGAAAAAGACAAGCAGTAGTACTTGATGCTGGTGAGAATGCAGAGGAAAGGGAACGTTTTTACATTGTTAGTGAGAATGTAAAGTGGTACTCCATTGTGGAAGACAGTATGTATTCTAAGAAATTAGAATATGGCCCTGCAATCTTTCCTCTGTATATATCCAAGGGCAATGATATGACTATCTTGTAAAAATATCTGTACATTCATGTTCTCTGAAACACTATTCACAATAGTCAAGATATGGAAAATACTAGGTGTAGTGCACTGCCTGGAGGAATACAGAAACAAGAGAATATACATATATCACCTAGTGCAATTGTGTGAAATGATGGACATGTGAATTATTCCAATGTAATAACCATTTTACTCCATGTAATATCTCTTAAATATCATTTTATGTACCATAAATGTGTTTTCAATATAATAAAAAATTTAAAATATCAAAGTGACACATATTAATAATTTACTATAATCACATTTGAAAAAAATTACAAAGAAATAGCCAGGAACTCTAAAGAAATGTCTGTCCCATACACAATATCTTACCTTAAGATGTATTGCCATTAGAATATATCTCCATACTTTAGATTTTCAAATGTTCCTACAAATATCAAAAATACTCCCCATCCTGAAAGCTATGCATGGTTTTGCCATTTGTACTTTTGTGTGCTATTTTACATGATCAGTACTGTCTTAGAAGAAGAAATGGGAGATACTGTTAAAATTTAGGCAATTTTAAAAGATATCACACTTTATAGCTTTCTTACTTTTATTCTTCAGTGACGTATTTCTACACTAAATGTTCTTTTATGATCCCTTAAACTTAAAAAATTTGCAAATATACCTTGAGATGAATTGGACCATTCCATTTTGCATTGTATTTGAATAATACTTTGAATTGAGTTCATTCTCAGAATTCTAAAATTAAAGTTAATCCACATGTAATTAGGAACAGTATTAGGTGGACACTCTTGGATAGCAAGAGATGAGTAGATTATTCTGAAAAACTATTTAGCAAACCATGAATAGCAATTAAATGAGAAAAGACTAAATTTCTCTTTAAAATGGATTTCTAGTTTTATTTGCTTAGAGTACATATTGTAAAGTAGAATTTTTGCTTCTTAGAGCCAAGTAGTTTCATATTTTGTAACATTTATGCTTTGTAATGCATCAGTAAGTAGTTTGATGGTTGGTGAGATACTCAGTGGATGAGTATCTGCTTAGCAAGTGCAGGACCAGGGTTGGATCCCTGACACTACATGCTGACCAGTCCTGCCCCTGGGCATGCTGAGTCAGCGACCGAGTCCTGGGATGGTGGCACATGTCTGTAATCCCAGCACTAGGGAGGCTGAAAACAGGAGGATCACTATGAGTCTGAGTTGTGTAGTGAGACCCTGCAACAAATACATTAAAAAAAAAAAGTAGTTTGCTTTTGTGATCTCTTTTATTTCTGATGGATAAAAGCATCTAAGGTTAGTAAAAATACTGTCACACCCCTTAAAAAGACAAGATGATTGTTTTGGAGAGACTAAGTATTTCTCTTTACGAAATTGTATGGTCTTGTCTTAATTTATTATGCTTTCTTTATAACAGTGCATTTTATTTCCAGCACAATTATATTTAACACTGACATATAAAGATGTTCCTTTGCTAATTCAAATAGTTACAACTTTGCCCCATATTCCACATCAATATCAGGATTCAGAGAGAGTTTGAACCTACTGAGTACACAGTTCTTCATTTTCTCCTCCCTAGACACCACAGGCTTAACGTTTTCTAGAGTCCCTTGCTCATGCCTTCTTTTGCAGTAGTTATTTCAGAAGAAATGGATTATAGTGCTGTCTTTTTGCAAATAATAGGGTACTTCCCACAATGACTGTAGCTGTTCAGTTGCTTAAAATCACCTTTATAATTTAAAGTACATTTTGTATCTAAATCAGTGTGAAAATTCAGACACTATTTCTTCAATTAAATGTGAAGGATGAAAATCATTGTAGATAATTTGTTTCACAATAGAAAATAAGTAAACATCAAAAATGGAATATTTACTTCTTAATCCTTTATGTCTATGAAAAGTGTTGTTGAAGCATAAAAATTAGGTGATATTTTTATGATTTAGTTGCACTAAGGTTTACACCTAATGTCTGTTCGTAAATATGAGAATTGTCATTTTTACTATCATTGCATGTGCTGTTTCAGAAGATGAAAAATTTTGTTCCATCTCTGGAGTAGAACATGGAAGGGGAAAAATGGCAGCAGTGTATCTTAGCACTCCAGTATTCTGAGGATATGCTTTTTTTTTTTTTTTTTTTCTTTTTGAAACTAATCAGGATTTCCCAAAGTGCCATCAAAGTAAAAAAAGAAGAGAATATAAAAATGATAAGTATTACTTTTCTCGCTCCCCCTTGCTGTTATTTTCACTACTTTGTGTGCCTGATTGCAGCACCACCTGATCAGAATGAACAATTAACTGTCTAATTATTCTAGTCACACCGGCCCACAATGAAATCTTTATTCCATGTTTACAGCAATCTTTGGCAGAGGCTGTCTTGCTGTTTCTAAACTAAGAAGGACTGCCCTTTGGCTCTTCTCGGCATCAGCTGCCTTGGTTTCAGCCCGGGATGCCAATAATCAGACTTCCTTTTCTTCCAAAGTGGACATTTTCTTTTAGGGTGAAAAGACCTATTCTAATCACCCCCCCATATATTCTGGCTGATTTATGTTCTCGCCACTGCAGCTCTTCCTTCCGTATCTCTTTACATTTTTTTCCTCTCTCCACCAGGCAAAACCCCATTTTAAGTCCAAAATTGTAAAAAATGCATAACTAAACAGTGTTCGCTATTATGAAGAATAATAAATGCAACTATTGGTTTATGGCTAGAGGGAAGTCAAGGAAGTCCCTCTTGCTCTTCTAAACTGCTCATTTTCAGCTCAAAAGGCATTCAGTAACTTCTTCACCAAGGGAAAACATACCCACTTTTCAGTGGCTCTCTTGATGACTTCCAACTATTTACTTGCCAACAGCTGCAGTCTTTGACATGCTTCAGAACTCGGGGAAATATAGCAAGGGTTGAGAGGATATGGCTGAGTTTCTCTGAGGTGCCCAACTACTGTAACATTCAGCAAAGGAGAAAGTCACTCCCAGATGGTGGTCAGGAGAAGACAGCACCTCCACCAAGTGTAGCTGCGAAAAGCACCTTAGTAGCCATCCTGGGACCACCAGGTGGTGTCTTCTTTCTGAATGTCAGAGAACAATCTATATCAGGTCCATTATTATAAGCTGCACAACTGAGTTTTCTAGAAAAACTTTTCACTGCTTTGCAGAGATGACGGAATCTAACTTTCCATTTCAGGATTCAAGCTCTAGGTGACAATTCCCCTAACAACCCTTCAATCTCTCTTCTTAACTCCCAGCTCTTACTACATTGCCTTTCCAGTGAGAACTGGGTCGTAAAATTTTACTGAGGAGAAAGGTAGAAAGGGGTGTTTCAGTAGCATAAACACTGATTAAATTCCTGGGCAACTCTCCCTGAACGAAAGATAATTTTGCTACAAGTACGCACAAGAATGTCAAGAATGCTAAGTCATTTTTATGTTTGTACTTTCCTTTTCCATTTTAATTTTACACTGCCACATGGCACACATGCTAAAATGTATCTCCTTAACCTGCAGTATAGCAAACTTTTCACAAAACATTAAAATGGTATCTTTTATAGTTTGACATTCCCAGGATGTTCAAAGCTTTTTGGGGGTAGCACTGAGTGGGGAGGTGGGTACAAAATTAGATCATCTTGTAACAACAGGCCTATTAGAAAGACATGGCTACTGTGAACTGGGAAACAGGGAAAATGAGAGGCAGTGAGAAAAAGGTCGTTCCAAAGTCAGTGGACACAGTCTAAGCAGACTTCAGCAGCTTATCTCCAACTTATAATGCTTCCCTCTGGCTCCTTATTTGTCTGTGTTTTTCTCTGGCACGAAGGGACGTGGCCAGTGTGGAGGCTGGACCACATCTCCTACACTCAGTTTAACACTGCCAGACTGTCCCCCACACACACTCTTGCCCCAATTTCTACTTCATGAGCTAGCTGGTCAAGCTTGTGCCCTGGAGGAGATCTGATGAGGAAGCAAGGAAAGAAGAGGCACCCGAAGGTGTCCTTGTGGCGTTAGCCAGTGTAGGCACGAAAGCCTGCCCCTGCCAGGGAGCATGCTGTGTGCGATTTCAAAGGTCAGGGTGGCTAAGGAAAAGACTGTCTCAGATTTTGTGAATCATAGGAGGGCAATCTGGGTCAAGTGTGGGGTCCAAGATGGTTTTGCTTCCACAGTTCTCTCACCAGTGAAAACAGAGGAAGGTGAATGGGTGAAATTTACCAATAAGCAGGGGTGCAAACATGTTGTAGTCCAACATTTGTTGTTTTCATTATTCTTGGTAAAATCAATTCCTTAGCTACGTTCTTGACAACACCACAGCTCTGAAGGGAATAATTTCCTTTGCTGGAGACACACCAGACACGAGAGGACATCATTTGTAGGAGAGGAAACCCAGTTTTCAGGCGATTAGAACAATCAAATACAGTACCAAAATCCTTGCCATTTGTGCCAGTAACAAGAACAGCATTAAGAATAACGATGGCAGTGACACTATAAACTCCAATTCTGCCCAGTGAACAACTCCTTAGTTCTCTGGTGCCAGCCTCTTGCTCTATTCCAGGGCTCTGCAGGTGGAGAAAAAGGACTGGGGGGCAGCGGGAGGGGGCGCTGAAACTGCCTCCAGCTGGCCTCTAGGTTCTATCCGCGCCCCTGAAGTGAATGGCTCGGTACAAGTTCTTCCTTCAGCCTAAATCAAACCCAGTTTCTCCTGCTGCTAAGAACAAATTAGAACTCCGCGGTGGGGTTTTCTTTGCAAATCTGAAACTTTAACCCGATTTGACCCTTCTCTTCACCACCCTTGGCCCCAAGCCCTACACAAACATCTCCACCAACAGGCAAAGGCTAAACAACCCGCGCGCAATTCAGAGCTTTCCCTGGGAGTGTTAGAGCCCGGAGACAGGAAATCCGGGGAGTTGGTGATGTCCGGCAGGTGGCGGGACGCGAGTCACCATCACATTCTCCTCCCACGGCCAGAGCTCCAGCGAGCGCGCAACGCGGGGGTGCAGACGCGGGATCGGCCCAGCAACCGCCTGGTCTGCAGAGCCTCGGCGTCTAGCCGCGCTCGGAGCGTATCCCTAAGCGGGGACTCAGCCCTCTCTCCCCTCGGCTGTCGGAGGGAGGCGCCGCCGCCTGCAAGGCAAGCTAGGGCGAAGCCCGGACCGAGCGCCTCGAGAGCCTGCTCTTCGTCCCGGAGCACCGAGCTCCGGCGCGCAAAACCGCGGCTCCTGGCGGGTTGTGCCTCGGCTCTCCTACACTCAGAGAGCAGTTCCTTCAGCTCAGGCAACACCTTCCTGCCTTTTTCGCCACGAAGTCTAAGGAAGTCGAACTCAGGGTGCCCCGTAGGGTCGCGAGGACGGCGGGGAGTTGTGGAAAAAAGCGCAGCGCGGGGCTGAACTGCGCGCGGCTCCTGGGGCCGCTTCGCTCAGATCGCAGCTCCTGCGCGCTCCAGGCGCCTGGAAAGGGGGACAGACGCGCCGCCCGACCCGAGCCCTCCCTTTTACCTGGCACAGGCGGCGACTCTCCCAAGACGTTCAGATTCCTCTGGGGCGAACGTCCAGCTCACATCGCTGCCTCCCCTACCCGGCGGCCGGTGTCCCGCTGGGTCTCTTCGCCCGCGTTCCTGGCACCGCCCCGCCCCCCACCCCCCTTCCCCCTCTGTCAAAAGTGTCACAGCTTTTCTGCCTTCGGATGTTTCGCTAAGTCTCCGCGCTGTCTCTAGGAGCTGGGGTGGGGGACAGTGCCAGGCGCGCCAACCTCGCCGATGCTCGGGTCCACTCTCGCGGTTCTCAGCGCTCCTCTGGGCGGTGAGAAGAGCCCCTTCGCGGTCACCGTCCCTGGAGCGCGGCTCGCGGTCCACTCCCCCTCGCTCGCTCCTTCCCTAGCCCGAGTGGCTGCCGACTGCTGGTGCCGCGGGTCCTCATTCCTCTGCTCATGAATATTCTGACAGCGGCTAATACTGTTGAAGTAAATTGAATTAGCCAATTGGTGCCAGGAATGTGCACTCCTTCCTTCTGAGGAGCTGTCTGGAACCTCACCAGATGAAAGCAATTAATGTCCGGTTGGCACCTTGTAGTTTAGACCAGCGAGGAGCAAAAATGGGTTAATTATTTAAATACAGTTTAAATACCGTATTTAAACATTTGAACTCCTCTGTTGGCTGAGAAAGTAGGGAAATGCTAGCACTGAAGGGGTGAAGGAAGGTGTGTGGGGAATATGGGGGGGGGTGAACACCTAAACTTTCTCCTGAAGTTTAAGTGACTTGTTTTGCATAGGTTTTCAATTGTGGGAAAGCAATGGATAAGAGAACAGAAAAAGCAGAGAAATAGGGCCAGAAAGACGTGAACAAACACAGTTTTAACCTTGACGTTGAAGATGCAAAGGACTGATAAATTCAAGGAGGGTTGGGGAGAAATGACAGAGGAAGAAGGAAACCTTGCTCATTTATTTTTTTAAAGAATTTTTGTGGGTGGTCAAATTTCTTCTTTGGTACTCAAAGCAAAACCCTAGAATTTTAAGGCTTGAGGTAATATAGGGGTTGGCAAGGCACACTAAGGATCAGGAGTTTCAGAGGAGGAAGCTGCGACCTCCCTACATTCAAAATGATGAAATAACCCAAATCACACAATGAATGTGACAGGGCCAATCTAGAAGACAATTCCAGTACTATGATTCTTAGGTCAATACACAAGACCTACAAGAAGGACCACTTTCTCTTGTCCTGACTCGCACTCTAGAACGGCAAGTTAGTAATTATAGCCTTTGTTTAGCAGGTGAGCAGGCTGGTAATCGTTGCCTGGTCCTTCATCTGTATCTCTCTTTATAGTTTTAACAGTGGGTGCCTTTGCATTTCCATCTCATCAGTCATTTTCTAAATACAAGAAGTTTTTTATTAAATTGATAGGTTGCTAAATGATCAACTTGTATTCTGTGGCCACATAATCTATATATGGATAAATAGATAAAACTACATATGTAAATAGCTGGTGAAGCTTCCATATGTTGCAGTAGGAATAAGTGTTCTTGTTAAGGCAATTGTACCATTTCTAATAGTTTCAGCAAGCCTAAAATCAGAACTGATACTTACAATAGTAATTATTAGTACTAGAACAACTAATGTTTATTAAGAACTTATATGACATATATATATGTATATATATATATATATATATATATATATATATATATATATATATGAGTCATCTCATTTAATCTAAATATTCTATTTAGGGTATACTTTCATTTCTTCTCCATTTCAATAGATGGGGCAGGTGAGGCTAAAAAGTTTGGCAATGTGTCCAGGTCCCATAATTTATAAGTGATGGAGATGAACTTTTAATCTAAGGCAGCCTGGTCAACAGGCCACAAGCAGTTTGTACTGCTAAAAGAACAGGAAAACAAAAACAAAATGAACAAAAACAAGGTAAATTAGATCAGAAAGAAATTGAGTATGAACCTAAGTTTAACTTTAAACTTAAAGTTGCGAATGACAGTGATTTTGGAGGAAGATTCTGGAGAGAGATTGCAGAGGGAGAGCTCTTTAATGGTGTATTGTTTTCTGTTGATATAGTAAAAAAATTCAAACCAAGCTACTTGTAAAAATGGAGGCTGATTGGCCTCAAAGTTCTGGAGGACCCAAGAGCTTGGTGCCAGCACTTGGTAAGCGTCTTTGTGCTGTCTTTATGTTGCAGTGGACAGCACTAATGGGGCAAGCAGGTACGTGTGCAATGGTGTTCCCTCTTTGTGCCCTGATAGTAATGCATCAGAAAGGTCTCACCCTCGTGACTTCTAGTTTTAATTGCATCACCAAAGTCCCATCTCCAAATATAATTAAGATAGGACTTTGGGGTTTGGCTTTTTAAGATCAATATCTGTATGTTTACAACTTCCAAACGTTGTCAGGCACACAGTATACTTTTTTTTTAACTTAAGATTTTCCAGATTTATTGTTACTGAGCTAGGAATGATTATATTTTGTTTCTTCTGTTTTTTTTTATTGTGAGTGAGGCATAACTAGAATTAAATGAAACTATCTTTGAAGAACTAACAATGGACTACAATATATTGGATTAAAGAAGAATATATATATGTGTATATATTATATAAAGGCATAAATTTTAGTATTACAACTTTATGAGTAAAAATAGGCAGGTTAAATCTTTGAATTCATCTGTTGTTTAACACCTGTTAAGTGTAAGTTGTATTAATCTTTTTTTTTTTCTGTTAAAATCCATTCTTAATCAGTTCAAGACCTGTTGTATTTTATTCTTTGAAACTTTGGGTGGTTCAGAATACTTATTTATTAAAAGTTATGACTATTTTATTCTTGTATTAAATATTTCCACTTCATGACTTCTCCCTTACAATGCTGTTAGTTTCTTCTTTTGTGAAAGAATCCTCTCAGGTTTTAGAAACATTTCAAAGGAAGACTTCAGAGTTTGAGATGTTTATTTATATGAGTACATTCATATAGTTTTAGATCCCATAAAATATTGTCAAGCTGAATGCTTTCCATATTCCTCAAGAGCCCCAGCCAACATTATGGGCAGACTGTGAGTTAAGGTGGGACACTGGCAGTGGTTGGAGTGTGAGGCTGTGTCCAGTAAGTCACTGTCTTGTGAACGAACCAAGTTCGTGCCTCTCCGAAGTGTAGACAACAGTACCCTGTTTATTAAGTGGTTTGCTATTTGCAAATTGCCCTCCCACATGTTATCTCATTCCATCCTATCTTCTGGCTAAACAGTGAATTCAGCACTGTTGTCTATATTTAACGGATGAGGAACCTCAGACTCTCACCGGTTCAGTCATACCCAGAGAGCTTCCTCTTTGCAGGGATAGGGCAGGGAGTTTGATCCAAAGTCACTTTCTCGGTGAAGCTGTCTTTGACCTCTTTCCCTGTCCACTTTTCGCCTGTTCCCCTGTGCATATACAACTTTGTTCCCAGAAGAAATAGAGCTCCCTCCTTCTTTCTCTCTTAAGATTTTTTACATGTAAAAAGATAATTAGAACACACTGTGTAGGCTCTGCCTGTAATCAAAAGCAACCTGAAGTCAAGAATTTTGCCTTAATTCTTTTTGCACACCTGAATGTAGCAGATATGCTAAAAAAAAAAAATTCCCACCAACACCAAATCTAGAACACTTAAGTGCATCCTGTGGATTTTGCTGGACTATTAGGATTACTCAGAATAACTGTCAGATGCTTTAGAAACTTGAGACACCATATAATGATATTACTGTTGTTGAAAAACAGTTTGAGAAACAAATATAATAATTTCCATTCTGACCTCTGGTGAGTGAGAAAATACTTTGGTAATTTTTATTTGTTTGAGAAACAAATATAATAATTTCCACTCTGACCTCTGTGAGTGAGAAAATACTTTGGTAATTTTTATGTCAGCTGCTATTATTAAGGACATGGATGGATAACACTTGCTCAAATTATAATCAGTTGGTTAATAGTAGTACTGTACGGGCCCATTAAGCAAGGAGGTATTAGTCTGGGAAAGGTGAGTGAATGTGTATGTGTGTACATGCGCATGTGTCTTTATGTACATTTTGCTGCAGCTTAGAGTGTTTTCCATATGAGAGCAGCTTCTGCCATGAATATAAGTTTATTTCCCTATGGAATGGATCTGCTTTATTCATGGGGGGGGGAGGGATGATCTTTATTAAGCAATCCCAAGGTTACCCACTTAATGACGGAATTAAGCCTGCAGATCCTTATTGAATGCTATTTTCACTCCTCCACTCTTGACCCTGATCAGAGAAGCCACTGCTGTACAGTGTGGTTTATGGCTTTAAGATGGAGATGAGAGATAAGCAGCTCAATACCTCATTATAATTAGTCTCCTGAGTCAGCTAATACCCTTCTAATGCAATTTGGTGATCTAGATTATTCAGTATTATCCATTCAGGATATTTTTAGATGTATAATGATAATTGTTCAGTAGAACTGATGACAATGACACACTAAAAACACTTTTGTGGCTTCATAGTCTTGCTTTGCCATAAATATTCATTACTGAACTGTTGTTTTGGTAAAAAATGACACAATACAACATTCACAAAATTAAAAATACTTGTTAATCTACAGGTTTTTTCTTTGCTGAAGCAGTAATATACAATTCTGATAATGTTTCTATTCTATTGACTTTACCAAAGGCCATTTGTAGCTTTGAGTTACCTTTTATTTTGTGTAACACATATACTCATTCTGTCCTTTGAAATTGTGGGTCCAATCAGTGATTTTCAGAAGAAACTGGTACCTTCCTGGTTCTGTCAGTTCCTATCTACATCTTACTATGTTTATGAATAAAACAGAAAAATGCAACCTACTAGCATCCTACCACTTCCTCCAAAAAGAGCTAGCTGGAGAAACACAGTGCTTGTCACAATATTCTGGAAGTAGACGCTGCTGATCCATGCAGTTAAATATGAAAAACTTGAATACAGTATCCTTGCCATAGGCAAGATACTGTGCTGGTTATTTTGAGTGTTTCAAAGAGAAATAAAGACCAGTGACTGCTCTCAAGGAGTTTATAATTAGGGCTTGGGGTTTGATATTTAGCAAAGGAAAAGGTCTAAGGCAAGAGTGGATGGTTCCTATTAAAAATAATAAATGAAGTGCTGTGGGGACCCTGAGAGTACAGAAAAAAAAAATATTTCCAGTGGCCAAGGGACAGGAGAATGTTCCATAGAAGGAATAATGGTTGATTGTGTTTCCAATGAATAACCATTATTAGGATATAAGAAAGGGATAAAGTGACCTAAGGGTAGAAGGTTGGAGGGAGCTGGAAAAAGCACAGCAGGGACTGAGGGCTACTGGGATTGCATTTAGCCCAGGTGCATGTGACAAGACAGGAGGAAAGACTAGAAAGAGAGATGGAGCCTGAGGGCCATGGCTATCATGCAGAGAAAGGCATATGTTATACTGAAGGCAATGAGTAGGTGTTGCTTTTGTTCTGAGAAGTGACACAACTACAGCTGTGTTTATGTTTGAACACAGAATATTTAGGAGGTGGGAGCCTGAAGGGCTGTGGTCCACCTGGAAGATCAGCAGAAGCAGAAGCAAGTTGCAATAATGATCTGAGTAGGAACTAGGAAAGGAAGTGGAGATAGAAAAGTACTATACATTATAGTTGAAATAATGTTTTTACCTACTCTGCCTGAATGGTCCTATCTCAACAACCTTTCTCTCTCTCTCTCTCTCTCTCTCTCTCTCTCTCTCTCACACACACACACACACACACACACATGTGTGCATGTGTATCTTTGTGCATGTACACATAGGCACATGAATAATGCACTCAGTGAGTTCAAGAGCATGATTTGAATTTTTCTTGAACCATGTATTTCAGCACCTAACAGAGTACCAGGAATGTTGTTGGCCTCAGGTAATTGTTGGCTGAATGGAATTAAAAGCAACTAATATTGGACATCAAGGAAAATAAGGTATTACAAAGTATTGATCCTGGCAAGTGATGAATTTTAGTAGGCAACCACAAATAGTCTCCTTTGTCCTTTATTAATTGGTACTAGAAAAAAGAGTGTGCCTGGGGTAGAAGATGACTTTTGATTATCAAAATTTCTGAGAGGAAGATAATCTGGCAGAGCTGCTATGTATGCAGCTGGAAAACCATATGGCTGGGGCGTGAAGTCTAGGCTTTTTGAAGCCTAGAAAGATGTCATATGAGCCAAGCATGGTGGTACATGCCTGTAACCCCAGAACTCAGGCATCTGAGGCAGAAAGACCATTGTGAGTTTGAGACCAACCTGGGCTACAAAGTAAACTCAAGGTCAGCTTCAACTACATAGCGGGACCCTGTATCAAAAAGACAAAAAAGAAAAAGAAAAATGTCATATGAACTTTCCAATTTTTAATCAAGATTTCCTTTTAGTTATTTAAAATATATAGTAAAGCAGAATAATGATGTCCAAAGATGTACATGTCCCAGTCCCCAAAGCTTGTCTGCACTTTCAATTACATGTCAAAGGAGACCAAAGCTCCAATCAATTGATATTCAAACAGAAAATTTGAATATCATTCTGCATTATCTCAATGGGCATCTGCAATCAGAAAAGCCCTTAAAAGTAGAAAAGTGAGAAAATTTGGAGCTCACCTGAGTCTCATGATATTGCAGTACAGGTTCTCCTATGTCCTGAGTCTTCGCTTACCTTGAAAGGCTAGGTCCAAAATGTTGGCTGGCCTTGTGGCTCTTCTATTTCTCCAATTCTGACTTGTGATCTTAGGTTGTTAACCATCCAGAAGAAAAGCTGATTAGTATCCTGCAGCATATGCCATTCACTTTGCCTTATCTGACTCAATTGATTTTACTTGTTGTACATTTCCTTTTGTATTTCTGCTTTTCGCTTGTCATACTAGGGAGACTATACGATATTTACACATGTCTGTCTGGTTTATTTCACTTATGAGTATATGTTCAAGTGGCATCTACTTCAGTATAAATGCTTCAAACTTATCATTCTTAATAGCTGAGTAATACTCCATTATATAGAAATACCACATCTTTTTCAACCATTCCTCATGTGATGGACATCTTGGTTGTTTCCAAGATTTTGCTATCACACATTGTGCTGCTATAAACATA
>PVKA01017754.1:0-15920 GCA_004027165.1 Ctenomys sociabilis | reverse complement strand
GCTGACCTCCACAATGGTTGTACTAGTCTACATTCCCACCAGCAGTGGATAAGTGTTCCCTTTTCCCCACAACCTCTCCAACATTTGTTGTTGGTTGATTTTCTTATGATAGCCATTCTTTCTGGAGTGAGATGATATCTCAGTGTTGTTTTTATTTGCATTTCATGAATGGCTAGGTCTTAACCATCCAGCAGAAAAGTATAAAAGTATAAAAATGAAGTATACATTGTGAGCCCATAATATTAAGCTGAGCTGCGAATGGATATGGTCGACAATTTCTTTGAATAACTCCCTATGGTTGCAGAATGCTGGACTGTGTTGGATTGTGGTGTCGAGTTCAAGCACCTAAGGTAGTTGAATGTCAATGGATTGCCCACTTTTGACAGGTGTAGACAAAGGAAGGGTTGTAGAAAGAAAAAAATCATGATGTGTGTGTATAGACAGTACAGTTGGGATAGATAACGCTGTGCTTCTACATAATTGTATGATAGGCGAGATCTGTACTAATGGTGGTTGGACAGGATATTATGTCGGCTTTTAGTGCTATGGTCATCCACTAGGTAAATAATTATTGAATTTTTGATATAATTCAGCTATAAAAAAACCTGTGAATATAATATCATGTATGCACCTTGTACAATACCAAAACGTTATGAAAACAGTTTGCAATGTATTAATTCATCGACTCTATATGGTTAAGGTGTTTTGAAACTGTCTGATTGACATTTGTATTTTAATAAAATAAAAATAAATGGAAAAAAAAAGTAGAACAGTGAGTCAGAGTTTGAGAGTACTGCAGTGTGAGTGCTAGAGTACTCTGAGGATGAAGGAGATGCCAGGAACTATGGGATAGTTGTCATAGTTTTTTATCTCAAGAGACAAGGAAACATTCTGTTGAATTATGTCCAGAGTAAACAGGTCTGCTGGCAGCTCACCTGTGTTCCCAGGATGCACATAACAATAAATGTCTTCTGAACTCCAGAGCTATAACACAATGCAGGAGTGGTATGTAAAGCAACTGTGGTCATTTGTTGCAGCAACAACTGAAAATTAATACAAAGGTTAAGTAGCATGCTTACTATTTTTCACATACATTTATATGAAAAATATGAAGTTTATATACATATCAGGGCATATAAACCATCAGCATTCACTGCGATTTTATAATGTCCTCAGATTCAATAATAGAAATATGGTTTTCTATAAAATTATAGAATCTTGGTTAAATGTATGTGACAGCTTTAGAAGTTATGAAGGCAGAATCAGTGCAATAATAGGACTTACATTTTAAATTAAGCTTCCCCTATACTCTGTTAGACAGTACTTCTAGATGTCAAGCCAACTGCTTTAAAGTTGTGAAATGTAGCACTGATGCATGATAATCACAATGCATGTTCATGACCTTGTTTGAGACAATCAATTTGTGTTTTACTGAAACTAAGCAATCTTGTTCGAACTGTCATTTTTATAGTTCACTTTCAAGTAGCATATCTTTCAGACGAATGTGTTTGGTTTCTTTTCTACTTTTGTTACTGTCATTTGTATTACATGTGTCATTTGAGATGAATAAGAATTCAATAATAAGAGTAATGATAATATTAAAAATTGTATCTTCATGTAAAAATGTAAGTTGTTAATAACTGAATGGCAATTTTTAAATTTTAACATTATATGATATACATGTATGTTTGACTTATTAGCTTAGATTTTTTTAATGTATTTGGTTGTTACAAGGTTTCACCTTTCAGCCTCCCCAGGTGTGCACCACCACAGCTGGACTCTGGCTCAGTCACGCTGGGTAGGGGGCAGGCGTGGCATTGGTGCCAGCGATCGTAGTCCCCACGCTTTGCCTAAGCTTACCTAAGCAGACACTTTAGTCCGCTGACCTATCTTGCCAACCCCATTAGCTTAGTTTTGGTGCTCCATCAAAGAATATAGAGCCGGGCGTGGTGGCGCAGGCCTGTAATCCCAGCACTCGGGAGGCTGAGGCAGGAGAATTGTTATGAGTTCGAGACCAGCCTGAGCTACAAGGTGAGCTTAAGGCCAGCCTGAACTGCATAGTGAGACCCTGTCTCAAAAAAGACAAAAAAAAAAAAAAAAACAAAGAATATAGTAGATGGCAGAAAACATGTTTGAATTATATTCAAGTTTCTCATTTTTGCTCAGCATGACATATATATGCGAAAATAATTCCGTATTTATAAAGAATTCTATAAAAGCTTAGCAAGGTACATGTAAGTTAAAATAGCATTAATTTCTAAAATTAGTATGGGGTATAAATTAATTTTGGAACAAGAGCCTTTGATAAATAAGTGAAGTCCTCACATGTGGATAGATTGACTGTGATTTTTGATACTCAACTACACCAAGAGAACATAAAGCAGCCTAAAAATAAAGTACAGAATAACGTGGCTACTTCTATGTGGATAAGTTTTACAGATGAAATAAACTAAATTGGCAACTCCTTTCTTAAGAAAAAACTATTTGTTTTCCTTGACATTATTTTGAAATCTTTATGAAACATAATTGCAAGAAACAGCTTTGTATATATTTATTGATAATCTATGACAGGCAAAATTGTAGAATATTTAAATTAGAAGATTAGTGCTGTATAGCACTGGGAAATTAATAGCCACTATTTGCATATTGTGTAGAAAGCATTAAAAAGATGAAGCTATCCAGAATGTCTGACTGAGAAGGCTGCCCCTGGTGTCTCAAGGTCTGCGTTTGAATGTTGGCTCTGCTCCTTTCCAGTGACTTTCTGCATATTCTGATCTGCAAAATGGACAGAACATTAGCACCTACTTTATATAGTTTTTAAATAAGATTAAATTGGGTAATTCATTGCAATTGCTTTGTACATTCTGGCATATCATAATCACATATTAAAGCCTATACACTTTTTTAATAAAAGTTAAAAATATGTAACCATCTCTACATTTTTTGAATGCAATCTTTTTAAGAAGGATGTTTGAAATCATTGCACTACTATTAAAATAATAAAAATCACATGCTTTTTATTTATGTATTTGGTACAGGGTGTCACAACGCAGCTTTGATTCACAGTTATCCTCCTGTTTTCAGCCTCCTGAGCGTTGGGGGTACAGGCACACACTACAAAGCCCAGACTTGGTTGCTGGCTCAGCATGCCCTGGAGGGTATGGCCAGCATGGTATGCAGGAACAGGGATCGAACACTGGTCCCTGTGCTTGTCAAAGCAGATGCTTAGTCGACTGAGCTAAAGCACCTGCTTAGGCAGAGCACAGAAGCCGACGTTCGATCCTGTCATGCTTTGCCTGACCCCCCTGATGAGATGGCGATTGAGACTGGGTATGGTGTGTGTGCCTGTAATCCCAGCACTTGGGAGACTGAACACAGGAGAATCATTATGAGTCTGATCTATGTAGTGAGACTCTGTAGACCCTGTCCTAAATAGAGAGAGAGAGAGAGAGAGAGAGAGAGAGAGAGAGAGAGAGAGAGAGAGGAGAGGAGAGGAGAGGAGAGGAGAGGAGAGGAGAGGAGAGAGCAGACTTCATCAGAGTGGAGTGCAAACAGTGAAAAGGGATAAAAGACTGCAAATTGAAATGTCTTGATATGAGGATATTGTACACTGACCATTCAATTGAGAATATTTGAAAGGGGCCTCCAAAATACATATAGGAAAAGTGCTTACTTCTGAAACTACTGGGGTCAGGAATTTATCCTTCTACACATCAATGGATATTGAACAAAATTTTCTTTTGCTTGAACTTTCTTATCAACATATCTAACATCTGATCAAACTACCTCCCTGAATGGTCAGGGGTTCAGAACAGAACCAGCTGTGAAAATACTGAGAAGAGGTTGTAGTGTTGACTGTATTGCCAAAGAAATGTAAGACATTTACAAAGGTAGTTAGAGCAGTTCCTTACAGTCTCAGGATTAATAGCCTTCGTAAGGTCCCTATGCTAGAGCAGAAGATTTTGGGTACAGCGTTTTAGCATAGTTAGAATCTACTAGCATGGGAACTTGGAGGAGATAAGAGATAATAAGAATGAGGGAGAGCCAGATGAGGGTGAAGAAGGATAAGTGAATAAAAGAATGAGGAGGATAAAGTTATGATTGCAGTCCTAATGATCAGTTTGTCTGCCATACTTTCATATAGTTTATAGGTAGGAAGGAGTAAGATAGAGAAATATATGAAATACCTGAGGTTTGTGAAATTAGAAGAAATGATCTCTGTAAACTCTCACCAAAGGTATGTTTGTTGAGAGGACTCTTTTTAGAAGGGCTAGAAATAACTGTTCAATGATAAACTGTAGACTGAGTACCTACCAGTTTGCATAGGATGTACCAAGGGAAATAGTTTTCAATATATCAGCTTCTTCTCCTAGAAGAAATTTGTTGTACTTTTACTTAACATGCTTAGGGCTAAAAATTCTCACCATGGTTTCCAAACATAAAACAGTGGGACTAAAGCAATTGGGACTTCTTTTAGGATGGTGATATTTTTAGAAAAGAAAAAGACATATTTTGGACACAGAAATATACCCCAAGGAGAATGAAATTAAACTGCATTCCAGGAATTTCCTACTCAGTGAGCAGTTGGGTAAAGGCAGCTGGTCATGTCGAAGATTATGGTGGTCTCAACAGTACCACCAATAATATTTTTTACCATGTTCCAATCCCTTACCTGCCTTTTACATACATTATATCATTTAACTTGCATCACCACTGTTTAGGAGGGCTACTATTATTATCCCTACAGAGGAGGACTGTGAGTCATTTTGGTAAAATTATTTAATTTTACCAAATCCCCAGAATCAGATTATAGAGGTAGCATAAGGAATGATTTGAACAGATGTGACACCATGGGATGTTTTTCAGGTGTCAAAAGCAAAGACACAAGGAGAACTTCTTTTATTTTATAGTGCATGTTTACAGTACACGCAGTTTACAGTCATCCTAGGGAGTGGGTGTGCCTATGTAATACACCTTGGTCTCTCTGTCTCTCTGTCTTTCTCTCTCTCTCTCTCTCTCTCTCTCTCTCTCTCTCTCTCTCTCTCTCTCTCTCTCTCTCCCTCCTATACAACATCCCTCCTTCCTTCCCTAAATCTTCTTTCCCCATTTTCAATTTTGTTGATATTATTAAATTTATGTGCATGACATAAAATTTTTATTTTTATTCATGTTGTTTGGTTTCTGTACATGTCATATTTTGATGAGGACATTGACAACCAGAAAGGAGCCAATACTACGTACCCAATACAAGCCTGCCACCTATAGGTCAAAGTCAGGATTGTGTGAAGGTTGCCATAGAAACAGGAGGCAAAATATATGGTTCCTAGGAAAGGCAGAGGTGCCATAGAAAACCAATGGCTACAAGAGTTGTCAACATGTGAGATAAGAGAACTTCTGTTGAAGAATAAAATACGAGGATTCATTGCCTTACAGGATATATACATAGTGGAAGAAAGGAGTGGAACAACCCTATGAAACCATGGATTGAAGAAACTCAAGACTATGAGAATGATTAATCTATGGAAAACAAGACCCTAATCTCAGAGATAAGCATAAAGAAGACAAATAGGATATGATTTAGACCATAGATAAATGGTCTCTGCAAAGCCCTTTCTACTTGTACATAATATATAAGTCAAGTAACTTGGCAGTGAAGTTGGCTCCAGGAGGCTGTAGATAGGCAACTGGAGTGTGGCACAGGGTTGCAGCATGCAGGCCCACCTGCATAGTAAAAACCTATATTGGTGGTGTTCATAATACCCGTCAATAAGATTTATTTTGGGATTGGGAGTAGGATGGTTAGGTTTGTGGTTATGGTTAGCATAGTGGTCATTCTAGGGGTATGTGACTTGACATCTGTGATGGAGAATTTGTGCTGATGAATTAATGAGAAAAGAGGTCAAATGTGTAAATGTATTGAACAAGGAACTATTTCTCAGTGGTGAATGTGACAGAGTTGAAAATAAAGGGTAATTAATGGAGGTGAAAATTGAGCTTCAAGTATCTGTCTTTGACTTTCTCTTCGTGTATATGTGTACTTATCAGTAATAATTATGGCTACTAGTGCTGACCAAATATCTATAGAGCTCTAGGATATGCTTTACAAGAGTCACATGCATCCTCTCAACTTCAGTAGGAGTGTTGCCATTAACACTGTCTTTTATATGAATAAGCATGCCTAAGTCAAAGAGGTAAAGAACCATGGCCAAGGTTACACAGGTAGTAAGAGCTCAAGTCCTCTGATTTCAGTCTGTGTCCTTTACCACTATTCTGTCCTGTTTCTCAGTGATTACATAGGCATATATCTATAGGACAGAATAAATTTCTGGAATGATAAATGACCTATCAAAATCGACAGATGTCTGTATGGTGCAAAGTATAAATTGCAACTGTAAGATATACGAGACTGTTTTAGTCTTGTCTTACTTTTGGACTGCATTTACTGAATGATTATACAAGTTATATATCACTGCACACAGTTTACCCCAAACCTAGCTCAGTTATACAGTGCCTGGCTGGCAAGCATGAGATTCTGAGTTTGACTCCTAGTATCAAAAAAAAAAAAAAAAAAAAAAAAAAAAAAAAAAAAAAAAAAAAAAAAAAAAAAAAAAAAAAAAAAAAAAAAAAAAAAAACAGAGTTGTAGCTCAGTGACATAGCACTTGCTTGGCAAGTGCAAGGCCCCAAATTTGATTCCTGGTCCCCCCAACACTAAAAAAAAAAAAGAAAGAAAGAAAACAAAAATCTTTTGGCTTAAAACAACAACCTGTTATTACTTAACAGTTCCTGTGCACCAGGGATATAGAAATGCTTAGTTGCTATTTCTGGCTCAGTCTCATGAGGTGAGATTTAAGCTGTTAAATCTTAAGATTTAAGATTTAAAATGGTTATAGCCAGTGGAAGACTTAAGTGGGGGTATTTATGTCCAAGTCTTTTGTATGGTTGCTAGCAACTTGAAGTAGCTTGCCACATGGCCCATGATATAGGGCATGACAGCTGGTTTCCCCTAGACCACCTTACTATGAGGCAGTTTGTTTTCATCAGAACAGATAATTCAAGGGAGATACAGACCTCCTATTCCAATTCTTTGTAGGGTTTTTATCATGAGTGAGCGTTGGACTTTGTCAAAAGCTTTTTCTGCCTCTATTGAGATGATCATGTGGTTTTTGTTCTCCATTCTATTGAGGTGGTGTTTTACATTTATGGATTTGCATATGTAAGGTGGATGGTTTGGACAACTGTACTGTGAAATTTTGCTGGTCTATGGGAAGAAGCAGTAAATGCTTAATTTATTTTGTCTCCTTTTTCAATTGTTTGTACTTTTTCTCTTCTTAATGTCTCTTACATTTATTTCTTCTTTCAAGTTGACATGCATATACCTGGTTATATGTATAACTGGTTGGAAGACAACACTGTATTACAATGAATACTGTGAAATTCATATTCCTCTGTTAAGTGAACTTCTTTATCACTTGTGATTTTTTCCTTTTGACTCTAATTTGTTCTCTCTTTTAAAAAAATAAGAGAAGGCTCCAGATGGAAGTAGTAGTCTTTTTTATAGCCTAACCTCCTTGAATGTTTTCTAGTACGAAACAAGCTGTTACGTTAGCTCGCAGGGGCTTCTCCAGAGTTTGCACATCGGGAGGGGGCATCCTCTGGAACCGTCACGGCGACCTCAGTGCTTCTCCAATCCATTTTTCCTCTTTCTGCGGTGATGGCACCTTAGTCTCCCACAACAACTTCTTTTCTCCTCACTCATTTCTCTGCCCTTGTCCTTTTTAGTCACATTTAAAAAATGCCCATGTCCTTTTTAGTCCACTTCCTTATACACTCATGGAGAAACTTCAAACAAATAGTGTTTGTACATTTTTTATCTTTAGCTCTGCCCTGAGTGTTGAGCTCCTGTCTAATTCATTACTGGGTGAAAAACTTAGCCTATCTGATAGCCCAATCTGGTTACACCTGGCTTCGTTTTGTCCCTCACTACTCTCATCTCAGGGAATGGCACAACGATTCATCAAGATGCACAAGTCAGAAACTCAAGAGTCGTACCTCACAAGCTATATGCTTTTAGTTATCCTGCTGGTCGTAACAATCTACCCATTCTAATTCTTAAAATTATTTCTTGAAATTATAACCTCTTTTCTATCTTTATAACTGCCTATTCTGATTAACTTCCTCATCATCTCTGTCATGGATTATTATAATTGTCTCCTTAAAGGGATCCCTGCCTACAATTCATTTCTTCTCAAATTAGGTACCTAAAAATGTAAATGTGGTTAAGATTTTCTTCTGTATAAAATTATGTACAGATTCCTTAACACCTTCAGAATGATGTTGGAAGAGTTACTGGTCTAATGAAAGAAATAAAGGCTGTGGAATGAGATAAAGATGGGCCCAATTCTAATGCCATTATTTATTAGTTGATTAAGGTTGGACACATTAAAAAGTCTTGAAGCCTCAATTTCTTTATCCATGAAATGGGAATACTCACTTTGCAAAATTATTGGCATTAAATGAGGTAATGTAAACAGCTGGACAGGAGATACTGGTTTGAAAATGGACCGGACCCATATCAGATTATTATAATAGTCTCCTTAAAAGGCACTTTATGTCTGTTAAGGAAATTAAGACATGCAATTCCCTTAAAACTTCAAGTTCTTTTTCTTCCTTGATTTTGCACATACTGTTTTTGATATTTTTTTTCCTCTTTGAAATTTCATCTTCTGTTCACTGTCCTGATTTTTCTTTGGCTTGCTGCTAGTCAAACTTTGGCTTTTTCTTTGACTGAGAGGTTTAATAGTTTTAAAAATTAGGATTTTTTACTAAGGCCTGCTCACACAGGAGGATTGCAAATTCAAGCCCAGAAACTTGAGAGAACCTGTCTCAAAATAAAATATAAGAAGGGCTAAAGATGAAAAAAAAAATTCTCCATAGCCGCAAACCACATAATGATGTTTTGATCAACAACATGCTGCGTGGTTGACAATTCCATGAGATTATAGTGGAATTCAAAAATCCCTCTCACCTAGTGACATTGTAGCTGTTATAACACTGTCTGTCACACAACACATTATTCACACATCCATGATCATGCTGGTGTAAGTACAAGTTTAGCACACAGAATTATATATGGCTCAAAATACTTTAAAATTGTAACATCATATATTGTTTATGTATTTACTAACCTTTTTAATCATCATTTTAAAGTATATTCCTCTTTCAAAAAATGTTTAGAGGCGCAATAGTTTATACCCATAATCCCAGCTACCTAGGGTTGTAACATGGGAGAATCTCCAGTTTGAGACTCTATCTCAATATTAAAAAATTTACAAAGGAATAGAAACATAGCTCAGTGGCATAACACTTGCCTAGCACTTGCATAGTATGTGCAAGCAATGAATTCTAGTCACAGTACTAGAAAAATTACTGTAAAATAGTGTGCCATATTATGGAAGCAGCAGCAGCAAACCACATCTTATAATGATTATGCATCTCTTCATCCCATCAAGAGGTCATGTTGAGTGATAGACCACCGCCATCTAGGTTTGTGAGTATATCCTTTGATGGTCACAAAACAATGAAATTGCCTGATGACATATTTCTAAGAAATGTCCTCACAATGTATGTTGATGTGTATTTTCTAATATATGGGTGAATTCTTGTTTTTCCTTATAATTTTTAGATGATAAACTGAATTTTTAACCTGAAAAATTTAGTCCAGGGCTATAGTATGGAGAAATAAATCTACTTTACAATATGTTGAAATTAAAAATATAACCCAAAAGCGCATTTAAAAAAATAGATCACAGGGAGATGACACATGCCTTAGTTAAGCAATAAAGAGAACAGTTACAAGACAAAGAATGAGACTAAAGGCTTTCAAAGAACTATATGAATAAAAATTAAGAGCTTAAAGTGTAACGGAAATAAAAAAATAACAGAAGAATTTATCTGTAGGATGAAACTGATGGAGAAAGAAAAGAGGTCAAGTAGCAGCAAATCTATCTTATTTGCAAGAAGAGAGTGCTTGACTAGAAAGGAAAAAAAAATTGATTACATGGAGTTGAAAGAGAGAATGTGAAGGATGAAGTGCTTCTAACAAGTTTGAAGAGTCCAAAGAGCTGTGTTCTGGGAGAAAGGGGGTAACAAGTAATGGGGGAAAGATGAAAAAGTGAGGCAATTCATGATAAGTAAACTCTCGGTGTCTCAGTGTAGCAGTGAGAAAGTTTCTCCGTGAGAAGAGGGCCAAGGAAGTTGAATGTCCTGGTTTGTGTTCCTTGAGAAGAACTGGTTCTTTGAGATTCTCCCCATCAGCCTACTCTTGTTTTTTAATTAAATGCATTTCATTTAATAAGATAAATCCTGGATTCTCTAAGCTTGGGGAAAGGATAATAACCAACAGGGAATAACCCAGGAGGCTCTGCCTGTATAATGCTGTGTATGAATGCACATATGAATGTTTTAGGGAGAGAATGAGAAGGAAGGAAGGAATGAAGGAAGTCAACACGACAGATGTTCTCAATGGCACATGGGAGACAATACAAAGTAAAAGAAGATAGGTATTAAATTTGGTGTTGTTGATGTCTTCAACACTGATTTCAGAATTGTTGGAGAATCTTGGGTCCTGGTAAGCTTGGCATTCCCAAAGAGTGTTCCATGAGTTCTAAGCACTTCCATAGGTTTAGTTTATGTGGCAGAAAACAGATGACTGATACTGGTTTTATGAAAACACCAAGGAAAGTTCCATACAAAAAATTTTACTAGGTTGAGACTCAGCCCAACTTTTGGATACAGTAAATACACTTCATATTTATCCAAGTGCTAGCTAAGTTGTTGGGACATATATAGAGTATCTGTATAAGAATTAAATGCATCCATCTTTCCTCTCAGTGGCAGAAAAGAAAAAATTACAAGCATAAGAAGTACATCATAGCCCACGTCATAGTGCAGATGTTAGATTCGTTTTCAGAAAGAAAGCCTAGGGAGACAACATTATCTCAGTTAAGGTAGATGGATTCTAAAAGGTGGCAAAATGTTATGTAGTTGAATCACATGCTAATGTTGTAGGCAGCGGAGTTAGATAGAAACATTTTTAGGCAGTCAGGCAAGGCCAAGCCCTGGAAAGAGAATACAGGAGACAAGATGTCTGCAACTCTGGGAATGACTGAGGCTCCTGCTGTGAACCAGACCTAAAGGCCAAACAAATGTTAAAAGAGTAGCACCCAGGATAGATATTCTAAATAGGTAACGATCGGTTGGGGAGATAGCTCAGTGGTCTAAGCACCTTTCTGGCAAGCACAATGACCCAGGTTGGATCCCCAGTATGACATGCCATGCCATCCACTGAAACTGGGCATAGTGGTGCACATTTACAATTTCAGTGCTGAGGAGATTGATACAGGAGGATCACTGTGAGTCTGAGCTGCATAGAAAGACACTGTACCAAATAATAAATAAATATATATATATTTTAAAAAGGTAACAATCACCTGAAAAGACCCAAGTGAGTCATTAGCCCAAGTGGGAAGAGACCTTGTCCCATATTCATGCCTGCTTACTACGTGACTTGCTTCCCCATTTGGTCCTGGGCCTAATCAACTTTGCCTGAACAATGGTGCTTGTAATCCCTATTGGTTGACTATAGTTTTGTCCCACCCCACATCCTGTTAAGTGAGACCCCTTCTCTACCCTAGTCCCGCATGGTTTTGCCCTATAAAAATACCCTGAAAGAGGCAGCTTCCTGGGCAACCCGCTTGGCCCCCCCTTCTGTCCCTCTCCAATAAAAGCTTTTCTTTCCAATAAAGTTTTATCCTCAACCTCCGTTTGTTCCTAAAATTCATTCTTTGGTTTTAGAGAACACGAACTCATCCAGGTTGGGAGTTTTATTTCCCTGTATCATTAACATTCATAAATAATACTCCACTAATAAGAAAAAAATCAGTATTTGAAATCTAACAAGTATGCCAGGATAGCTATATAGATTCCTCAAACAAAAGGGCAAATCCTAAAATGTTAGAAGATTGAAAGTATTTTTTAATTAAAAAAGTTTTTAGTGCATGTTTGCAGCATATAATTGTTAAATGCCTCGTGGGATGTGGTACATGTATGCAATGTACCTCAATTTTTTAAATTTCCTTTTTCCTTCTCTCCCACCACTTCCTCAATTTATAGGACCCTTCCACATTTGCAAAAGATCTATTTATTTATTTTTTATGAATTATCATTTATTTTACTTTGTAATGTTTATACTGTGAGTTTCTACATAAGAGAGGGCATGTGCTATTTAATCTTGCATGTATGATTTATCTCATTTACTAGTATGACCTCAAGGTACAGCCATTTTTCTGTAAATGACTCAAATTTTATCCTTCTTTATGGCAAAGTGGTACTCCACTGTATATAAATACCACACTTCATTTATCTCTTGATGGGCATATAGGCTACTTGCAAGATTTAGCTATAAACATAGATGTGCATCTGTCACTAAACCATGTTTTTAATTCTTTCTCAAATCTTCCAGAGAGCATTATCTAAGTCATAGTTTTTTTTTTTTTTTAAAGAAATCTCCATACAGGTTTGCATAGTGGTTGTGCTACTATACATTAGAACAATGTAGATGGGCTCTTTAGTCTAAACAGAATGTGTTATTATTTGATTTTTTGATGATAATCATTCTTTTTGGTCAAAGAAGACTTAACATTCTAAAACAGAAATCTGTGAGTTTAGGGTGAGTACATTCAAATCATTCTTTAAAAAGCTTTAGGAAGTAGAAAAACTAGGGGAAAATATTAATGTTGTTTGTGATGTTTTGTACAGTAGATTTCAGCATAATGCTCATACAGTGTTCCCAGGGAGACCCCATTCGACCAAGATAAAAGATTAGAGAAGTGCAGCAGCAATTTCTTTATCTCTCCAAAGTATCACACAGCAACATCTTGTGGGATTCTAGTAAGCAAGATTATTATGCACAAAGACAAAAGGACAAATGACTCAAGTAATTTCTTTTTCAGGAAGTAATTTCAAGGTTTGGGATGATAGCATCTGGTATAGCTTGAATATAGGAGATTATAAATGATTTACTACACTCTAAAAGGGCTGGTGAGGTGGATAAAAAAAAAGGTAAAACAAGGGATATTTACATGAGGTATGGAGTTTTAAAGGGATTAATACTATTTCTAGAAATAGTTTGGGAATATATAAATCTATAACTTGTATGAAAATTATTTTTATAATTTATTTGCTGTTAGGCCATTAAAGAAGTTATTCAAATAAATATTATAAAAATATTATGAGGAATTCCCTAATATTTAGAATTAAGTGGAAGTCATCCTATGGTCCTATGTAGATATTTATAGGCAAACGTTTCTGTAACTAGATATGCTTGAACTTAGGAAGATATTTCCATCTCAATTTTAAGTAGGAGGCCTCTGAATGCACAGGTGTGCCATATCTTTACTTAGGGTCCGCTGATGCCCAGGCATGCTCCAGAACCACTGGAGAGGCAGCATGCCATCCTGGAGAGTGGGAAACCTGTCAAAGTTAGACATAAATAGAAAAAAAATGAGTGACTATTTCTAATATTTACACTGTGTCTATGCCCAGCCAACATAACAACAACACTGAAAATTCCTCCCACCCCATATTTCATTTATACAATAATCTTTCCCTTGCTTGATGCACCCCCCCCCATTGGACTTGACCAAAGCTTTAGGTATCAGATAGACAATACTGTATTTTTGTCTTGGAAATGTACTGTAGTTGTTGGATTATGTCTAATACAAATCAAAGTAAAGCTGATCAAAGACCTATAGTTTGTGCACGTAATACCACAAAGTGTTCTAGAAAACTTGTCCTTTTATTCATACAGTAAATAGTAATGACAATTAAAGGAAAACAAAACAACACTGGGTTTTACTTAGTAGAGAGGGGTGATTGAAAAACTAGAATATCACAGGAAGATCCTGTTTCCAAGAATGGGAACTTTGGGTAATATGAACACAAGTTGACCTGGGCATGCACTAAGCACAGGGGAAAACAAGACAGGCTGGTGCCCAAGAGTACACAGACAAACGCACCTGCTCTTAGCCTGAGTTGCCTGTTCTTAGAGCCTGTGACCGGCAGTTCACAAAGATGTAAGTGAACGGAAGGCTGGAAGAGTTGCCGACTATCTAGCCTGTGACATCCATTGGCTGCATAATGTCCATATGTTTTTAGGACTGTTCAGCTGGTGGAGTGTGAGTCAGGCTACTGTAGGAAATGCATGTTCAGCAGGTATTTTGGGCATTGTGGACAGTCATCCTGGAGAATATGAAATCAGGTAATGGTGTAAATGATGTGGAGAACCTACGAGCCCTCTGAACTGACTCCAGTCTCCCCCAAATGAGGCTTGGCCATGTGGTGCCTTTGTCATTTGGCAGGTGTTTATTTTGGTTGGACTTTGTCACTTTGGTTGCACTTCACATTATTGTTTGAAGAGGTTAAATTCTGTTTATTTTGTTTGCTTTTAAAGAAAAAAGAAAAACTAGAAAAAATAATCTTTTCAATAACCTGAAATTAGATGTTGAAATATAAGTGTAGTAGCAATAACTACAGAACTCTGCAGAAAGTCAAAATTTTAATATAATTTTTCCAAAAAAAGTAATCTTTCAAAATCCTTTTGTGTCTTTTCAGGATATAGGATTTGGGGTTCTCTGACAAAAAAAAGTTACCAATCTTCTTGAATAAAGGATCATCCAATAGGAACAGCAGAAACAAATAATGAATATGTTAAAATATTAGTTAATATTCCTTACATATACTGTTAGCATATTTCCAATTGTTACATCTGTCTTGCTGGTGAAGCAGATGAATGTGATATTACAACACCCATCATTGCCCAGCAATGATTGCACTACATTGTTTGTGTTCTCTCTCTGAGCAGAAGGCAAGGATTTTTCATTAAATGCATCATTTACAGCTCTCTGCAGTGGTTCCACAAAGTCAATACATATTCTTTACTCTAAGAGAGCAAAGAATGAAGTTTGTGAAAGGAAAAGACAGACAAAGTATAAGTCCAGCAGCTGTCAGGAGCCCTGAGCACACATTCTGTCTATCCTGGTTCATTGCCAGCAACATTGATTGCAGGAAAACAGGAAGGAGGCTGTGCTTGAATATCTTTCAACCCTCATCCAAGCTCCCTTGAAAGTGGGATACTGGGTCTGGGGGGAACATTGAAAACTAGCAAGCAAATACAATTTTGGGTGAAGTTAATAGACTAGCTATGATAGTCTCATGATATTTAAATCCCAAAGGAACAGGAGATATTTTGCTAAGATGAAGTAGAGCGACGTTAATAACACCCCTCTTCCTTAACTAATATCAGCCCTGATTTAAAAAGGAAATATGTGACGTTTCCTTCTCAATATTTTGGTCGCCAACCTTTGAAATGCTGATAGTGATTTAGCCTGAATTTTATCTGAGAGAAGTTGTTTTAATTTGTCATAGATTGCTAAAACACTTCTAAGCACAATGTGTATTATTCGGTTGTGTGGTGATTCACTTATTTTACAAGCAATTTCTGAATCTGTACACTGTGCCAGATATTGTGTGGATCACAAGGGAAGAAAACTAATAAAAGGAGTCACTGTCCTCAAATGGTTTAGGGTCAGTCTAGTGACCTATGACAGTAGTGAACGGAGACTTTCCAAAAAACTCCTGAAAAGTGACTACATTAAAGTGAGTCTTGCCGGGCGTGGTGGCGCATGCCTGTAATCCCAGCACTCGGGAGGCTGAGGCAGGAGGATTGTTGTGAGTTCGAGACCAGCCTGAGCTACAAAGTGAGCTTAAAGCCAGCCTGAACTGCATAGCGAGACCCTGTCTCAAAAAGACAAAAAAAAAAAAAAAAAAAAAAAAAAAAAAAAAAAAAAAAAAAAAAAAAAAA
>PVKA01017753.1:0-45140 GCA_004027165.1 Ctenomys sociabilis | reverse complement strand
GAGCTGGGTAACCCCGTCCTCCCCTAACCTCAGGTGTCAGGTACGGCCTGAGACCTCCACGCACTGCGAGCTGGGTAACCCCGTCCTCCCCTAACCTCAGGTGTCAGGTACGGCCTGAGACCTCCACGCACTGTGAGCTGGGTAACTCCATCGTCCTGTAACCTCAGGTGTCAGGTGTTTTGTCCCAGCAAGAAGTAACTAAGACCCCTCCCTCTGTCTTGCCTTCTTCCATCTCTTTGTCCTTTTCTGTTTTGCAGAAGTTCTATCTATCTCCCTGTTTCCTATTATCTAACTTTTATCTTGCTCTTTAATTTATTTGTGCTGTGGATTTTCTCTCATATGAACTGTTTAAGCTTGTGCATCTGGTTTCTTTCTTTCTTTCTTTCTTTTTTTTTTTTTTTCTTTTGGCAGAACTGTGGTTTATTTCACTTAAGGTTCCAATCTTGAGGTACATCCATCCCCTTTCCTATAAAGGACCCAAGTGTGTCCTACTTCATGATGAGGTCTTATTTCTGGGCTTGTGGTGCTTCAAAGCGTTCAGGTGAGGACAAAGGTGAAGACTTCAACAGGGCAGGCGGGAGGGGCTCCTGGGCACAGTGATGGTGAGAAGCGAGTCCAGAGGAGTGGCAGCCTCCCTGAGAGGAACTCTGCTTCTGCAGCCACCCGGCCTCCACGCCCAGCCCTGGCTACCTGGGTGTGGGCAGAGCATGGGCCCCATGCTCCTCCGAGCTGGACACGCGAGGGACCTGGGATGGGGAGGCAGGTCTTGCCCAGCATTTCCATAGACTTGTGCTCCACCTTCACCCACAGATTTCAGAATCACCATTTCCATGAAGACTGTTCAGAATCAAAGCAGGCTTTAGTGTTTTAAGCAGTGCTGTATTGATGATGAAGTTTCAGAATGGTGAGTGGCAGCTGTCTAGTGGCAAGGAGGGGCTGTCCCATCATGCCACAGCTGCTCTTTGGTAAGCCGAGGCAGGCTAGGCTGTGTTCTGGGTTTGGAGGCACTGGGGCTGGCAAAACACTGTCCAGCCGCAGCGCTCCCATAGCTCAGGGCTGGCCTCCGTGCGGCACAGTGCTGTGGCTGTCTCCACAGGCTCCATGTAGTCCCAGCTCCAGCCTCCACTCAGTAAGGGCCAACTAGAGTTGTCACCGAGTCTTTCCTGGGCCTCAGTGTCTCAGGCATTGGGTGATGGGTTTTCACTGTCTGGTGCCCGAGTACTGCCTGCTCATACTGATTCTTATCCAGAAATGATCAGCACCTGCTTGTGGCCTGGGGTGCCTTTTGCAGTCCCAGTCTGCGTTATGGGGTGGAGCAGCTCATGCAACAGGGCAGACCTGCAGAATCAGGAGGTTGTACCTACTGACTTCTGCAGGCAACCTGGTGGCTTCCGGGAAATTACTTAAGGCCCTGTGGTTGAGTTTTCCCCTTTGTGCGGTGCCGGCAGTGAGTCTGCCTACTGTCCAGGGGACTGAATGTTGGATGGAGTTAGAATATGCTGGGAGCAAAGCCAGGGCTCATGGGTGTCATGGGTTTTGCTCTTTCTGTGGTGTCTGAAGGGCTGTCATGCTTGCTGAAGGCTGGAGATTCATTTGATTCAAGACCCTGAACACTGTGGCTTTCTTTGGGCTCTCACAGTGTCTTCTGAGCTGAAGCCCATGTCTGCTATTGCATTATGAGAACTGAACTCTGGTTCAGTTTTAGACCCTGACTGTAGGGGATCTGATTGGTGTGTGAGGAGCTCAGAAGTTGTTTGAGCTTGCCTTTGGCTTTGGGTCATTGTTCTCTCTCCTCACTGAAGACACATGGGTTTCTCTATTGACTGCAATATGATGTGTGGACACGGGGATGTGCACACAGACGTAGGCTTTCCATTTTCTTGTTTTACCCACTTGAATGTGCATAGGTGACAATGGGATTAATGAATCAGTGGGTTTTTCTTTTTGTTGTTTTAAAACAAAAAGATTTAGCAATAGAAGTTTCCACATTGCCTGTCAAAAATTTAAAATGATACAAACCTAGCAAATGCTCAGCTCAAATCAAGGTTGTACATTTGCTATTAGTCAAATGTTAACTATTGACAGTTGTCCCCTGAAGCTGCAAACAGAAAAAAGTCATCCACTTATATTTAGCATCACACAAACCCTCTTGTGTGTTCAAGGCTCAGTTAAAGGAACATTTAATGACCTTTGTAAGATAGAAACTAATGAATCAGTTTCATAACTTCTCATTTATTGCGGAGAGCTTTTCTTGTCTTGTTCCCCCAAGCTCCCTTTCTGACACCCATCCTGGAGGCCTCGTGACTCTCTTGGGACCTGCCATGGCCTTGGAGAGCGCACAGAAGGCCTGCTATCTCCAGAGGGTCTCTGGCTCTAGAAGGATTTGAGGAGTGGCTGGGCAGAAACCCTCGCGCAGCACCAGGGTCCGAAGGGCTTTCTAAGCCAGGGCTCCTAGATCGGCGGCAGAGAGTGTGTCCTCTATTCCAAGTCCCATTTCCCAAGTCAGGAAATGGCCATTAAGAGAGAGAAGCAACTCTGATATATCCATGAGGAGTCATTTGTAGTCTTTTCTTTGGGAGAAATTTTGGCATTGTTTTCTGATTGAAGAGGATGGCTGGGCTATGACCTCACCAGGCAGTCTCCTTTCTTGTATCTTTCAAAGTTTATGCTTCCATACAAAGCTGAATAGACAGCCAGATCCCCATGTCCCCATCTTCCTCCTCCTTTACCACTGCACCTCCAGACCCACACCCCTTGGGCCAGACAGCTGTTCTGCACCCATCACAGCTGAGGGCAGTTTGGCAAACAAGCACAGGTACAAAGGGGGAGCTCTTGGACAGATGAAGAGATACAAAACAACTTCTTAAAGTCAGGGCAGGACTCGCACCCTCAGGAGTACTAGCACCTGGGACTGGTTACCTCTTTGGCTTCTGACTACCCTGTTGGGTGGAGTGTTCAGCAACTCTCTCTGCTGGAGCACCTTGGGGCGTGACAACCAGAAAAGTCTTTGTTAAATGTTTTTGGGATGAGGGGACGGATTGCTCTGGGCTGGGAACCATGCTCTGAGGCCTACACTTTCTCAGGGCACAGTTCCAGAGAGGGGAAGTCACCCTCAGGAGGCTGAAGGGTTTGTCGAGTGCGGTCCCATGCAGCTGTGAAAGCAGAAGTCTGGGCCTTCGGGTGGCACAGATCTGAGCCACTGCTTGCAGCAGACCAGCTGGATGGGCTCAGGTAAATCACCAGCGCTGCTGCTGGGCGAGGAGAATAGCAAGTCGCTCTCACAGAATCTCGGGAGATCGTGAGACAGTGCCACCACTCCCAGAAGATAAGTGGAGCTTGCTCCTTACTATTGCGGGTACGCAGAGATGAATCACAGGGCAGGGTTTGGTGACACATGAGGGTAATATATACAGCGGTTCACCACTTGCTTGGGAGGTCAGGAGGTTTGTGGAAGAGATGAAGCCAAAGCTGAAACTATCTAAGGCCTCCCTACCTACGATCGGAGGTGGGCTTTCTTTCTTGTTTACCTCAGCCCCAATCTTCCTCACTCCTACCTGAGAACATCTGTTATCATCTAAGCAGCCTGGGAGCTGACCAGAAGTGAGAAGAGGTCCTGAGAAGCCAGCCTTTCCAAGACGGCGGCAAGCTTTGCTTTGCTCCATCTGGCTGGGACTTGGGTTCTGGGAAAGGAAGCTTCCTCAGTAACTGGGCTAGGATGTGCTTTAAGACAAAGGCCTTTGCCAGCACCAGGCTGATTTTATCACAGTAGCTTTACAGGATAATTTTCTATTCTCTTAAAAAAAAAAAAAAAGGTAAAGGCCTTGCAGTCTGGTCATCTAAGCAGGAAATCCTGAGGCTGAAGTTTCCCTTCTGCACTGCAGTTCTGTGGGGTGGAGCTTGTGTTGACACAAGAGGGAGTCCTGGTTGTGATCAGGTCGTCAGGACTGCCGAGGACCTGCTTGGAAGAAGGATCTGGATTTTCTAGGAAACCCCCCTTCCCATTTGGCTGATGCAGCAGAGAGGAGTGAGCGAGGCAGGGAGGGACAAGATAGCAGGTGTATTGGCAAGGTGAGACCTGAGTGCCCCGTGTGTAGGCGGAAGCCAAGCGATGCCAGCATTCTGAGGTCAGTGCCCAGGTGACTCCAAAAGCACCTGCCCTCGCAAGTCTTCTCAGAGTGACCTCTGGAGCTTGATGGGATGGACTTCCAGGTGAATAGAGCACACTCCCACCACCCATGGGCCTTCCTTGGGGCCTGCAGGGGCAGCAGGCTAAGGGCTGAGCACAGGACAGGGCTCAGGGCGAAGCCTCACCCTGGAAAAGCAGCCTCCTGTCAGGATCCTCTGCCTCCAGGCACCTGTGCCATGATCTGACACTAACAGCAGATGAAAGCAAACATTCCTTCATTGTGCTTACCACACCATATACTCTTAGTTTTAAAATTATAGTGAAAAACACCAAATGACCCTCTCAGCCATTTTTCAATGTGCTCACTGGCATTAAGTATTGACACTACTTTGCTACTGCTAGAAGCACCAATTCGAGCTAGTTTTTCATCTCCTCTAATTGCAGCTTTGTGTGCAGTACATGCTGACTCTCAGTTCTCTCTGACTCAGGCACCCACCTTTTCACTTTCTGTCTCTATGAATTCAGCTACTTTGGAAGCTCATGTACATGGACTTATATGGTATAATATGGTGTAAGTTTGATTATTTCATTTAGGATATGGCCTCGGAGTTCATCTTTGCTGCAGTTTCTGTCAGGATTTCAATTCTCTCTCTCTCTCTCTCTCTCTCTCTCTCTCTCTCTCTCTCTCTCTCTCACACACACACACACACACACACACACACATGACATTGTGTCTGTGTGTGCCTCTGTTGCGTCTGCCGATGGCCAGTTGGGTGACGCACCTGTTTGCACCCTGATGACAATTCCTGTAGCTATAGCTTCAGAGTAGGAATGGTTGACTCAGGGTGACTCTGTGCTTAATTTTCAGAGGAACCATAATCAAATGCTTTCCCTGGTGGCTATACCAGGCTTTCTCACCAACAGTGCATAGAGTTTCAGTTTCTCCAGGACCATACAGCCATTGTATTTCACACTTAGAACCACCAAGGTAGGTCCTATGGCCCCTTTAGGGTTAGGCGGGTCCACCCTTCTAGGGCCTTCCAGGAGAAGGGAACAAAGAAGACTTAGAGTTAGGCTTCTGACGCTGAAGCCTCTCCAACTGCATCTCCAACTGTGGGGTAGGTTCTGAGCTAACTGTAAATATCAGTTGGACTTGTGGTCACTTACACTGGGCACCTAATAACTGGGACGCTGAGTCAGCCCTTCGCTTGAGTGGTCACCAGACCAGTGGAGAGGACGTATCTCTGCAGATAAAGGTCTGTGTCACACAGGCACAACCATTACAAATACTTCATGGAGAGGACAGGCTCGCCCAGGGGACAGAAATGCTCCCATGCTGACAGGAAGTTCTCGGCGGGCTCTGCTCACTGTCCCTGTGCTTGGCTGTCTGCTTGCTCTAGATGCAGAAGCCCCTGGAGTGCAGGTGCCGTGACACACCCAGGCGCTGGAATGAGGAGCAGAGCCAGCAGGAGGCCCCTCAGCCCTGATTTTCTGTCCACTGCCCATGGGTGGGTTGCTGCTAGGTGTTCTCATCTTGAAGACAAGAAATCGTGCCAGCCCCTGCACCTGGGGAGGGGACAATGGCCAGAGCTAATAAAATTGCTGTTTTTAATGCTAGTCCAGTTTCTTAAACTGACAAATAAAAATTGCATAGATATATGATGACATAATGTTTTTGAAATACACTTTGTATAATGTCTAAACCAAATATTAACATGGATATTGCCTCAGATACCTTTTGGGTGAGAACACTTAAAACCTACTCTTTAGCACTTTTCAAGTATACAATACCTGATTATTAATGCAGACTACCATGTTGGCGTAGACCTCTTGAACTTGTTTCTCCAATGTAACTGAGATTTTTAAATCTATTGACCAACATCCCTGCATCTCAGTACCCTTCATTTTGGCTTTTCATATTGATTTAGCATAGCAGTTTTCAGTCAGAGTGATCATTGCCTCCCCGGGACATTTGCCAATGTCCAGGGACATTTTTTGGCTCCACAATGGGGAGTCACTGACATCCAGTAGGTAGAGCTCAGAGGTGCTGCTTAGATCCTACAGCGCACAGGACAGCTTCCCATGGCAGAGGAGTCCCTGGGCTGCAGTGCCGAGAGAGCTGAGAAGAGGAGCCTTGCTGAGAAGGGGCCCCCCATTTGGCTCTGCGTAACTGATGGCCAGGTCTCAGTGGAAATGGGTCACCCTCGTTACCCTGTGTCTGGTTCCACAGGTGTACTCAGTATCAGCATGGACAGCAGGGTGGAATGGGTCCTAGCAGGCTGGATGTTATCAGAGATGGCTAACAATGGAGCCAGGTGTGCACATGTCTTTGCTTGCGCTTGCTCCACTGTGCTCCGACTGGTGCCTGGATGTGACCACGGAACTCAGGGACCAAGAGGTCCAGCCCCCGCACTGGAACCTGCAGGTGGCTGAGAAGGTAAACATGGGCCTGCCCACCAGGGAGGGAGATAAGGGCAGGGGGAAATTCCCTGAACACAATTCCTGTCTATAGAAGGAGCAACAACTTGGGTTTACAAATAAAACCACACACAGTGGAATGAACTGTGCTGCTAGGAAACTGGGCAACTATGTGTCTCAGTGACCTTTTGTACAAACAAACGTACCAGGAAGATGAGTTGTTGGAAATCACAGTCTACCTAGTCCTTCAAGCTTAGTGAGGACTCAGGATGCAAGAGAACCTCTGCTGTGACATCCTGTGGTGTCCCAAATCTTCTGATTAAGGAGATTATGGGGTCACGGAGGAAAGTGATGGATGAAGTATAGTGGGCCTGAGGAGAGTCACCGAGAGAAAAAAAATTCTCTCAGGCTTTCACAGAGAGCAAATTGGTCAAGCAATGGCCGTGATCCATCACATGGTTGACACTGACAAAAGATCCACAAGGTTCTGTACATGGTTTCAGGGTAAATCTTGAGGGGATTTGACTGACCTTGTCAGATACAAAAGTTACATTTTTAGTTATATAGTCTTGTTTTAGCTTGGTCTTAACCATCCAGCAGAATAGCATAACCATGAGGCATAAAATGTAATGCCATATTAATAAGCTGAGCTGTAAAAGGCCCAAGTCAACAATTTCAGAATTGCCAGTTCTGCTGATAACCCACCACTGTTGTGGACTATTGAACTATATTGGATTATTTTGCTGAATTCATGCACCTATAATATTTGAACTGGCATCAAGTATGAAAAGGTCCTTCGAAGACTTCCCCAAATACAGCTTCTCTTACAGCAATGGAACACTCATCTCTGACACAAGTAAACAAAAAAAGGGGGATAAAAATGAAGGACCATTTTGCAGTGAAAAAATATATGTATATATAAAATAGTTAGGAGAGATATACAACTACTTTCTCAGTTCAATGAGAAGGAAGATTTGCACTAATATTGTTTATATAAGATATCAAGTCTGCATCTTGTACTTTGGACATACACTATGAAGACAACAATATGCAATGTATTAATTATTGTAACTGTCCTACTAACCTGTTCTGAAACTATTTCATTGCTATTTCTTTCTCATTAAAATTAATAAAAAAATAAAGAAAAAAAAAAGAAAACCACAGGGTATAGAGTCTCTGGATCATTCTAATCAGCCTGAATACCCACCACTCCTGCATTCATTTATCTTCTCCTTTGGATCCTGGAGGCTGGGGTGACGTTCAGTGGCTTAAGTACATGCCTGGCAAGCACCAGGTCCTGAGTTTAGTCTCCAGCACCAAAAAGTAATGCTTTATTTCAAAAATGGATTACTGCCCCTACTGCGACCTTGCTATCATTTGCATACTGGGCATCTGTTCCTCCAACTCCTACATAGCAGGATGCGGGATGTGCAGCTGGGCCTGGCCCCTGAAACCCCTAAGTCCATCTCTTTCCTTAGTTGGGAACTCATGAGAGATTTGGAAAGTTAGTAAGGTAAGTTGTTTCCTCAGCCACCTTTGTGAGCTTGGCCTGCCACTCTGTGAGGTCCCTGGCTGCAGCTGTGTGGGATGCTTCACCATCGGACACAGCCTGGAGCTCAGGGTGCCCGCCTCTCCTTACTAGTGAAAGCCCAGGCTCTCTTCTGGACTCCAAGGGCCTCATTCTACAGATCCTATGAAAGGGACACAGGATGAGGATGGCACTTTCCCTTCTGTAGCATTTACTGTATTTTTCTTTTTTTGGCAGAACCAGGGATTGAACTCAGGCCCTTGTGCTTGCCAGGGAAGCCCTTAGTCCACTGAGCCATCTCCCCAGGCCCCTGCTATTATTGTATTGCTAGGCTCAACCTTGTGGGATGGAAGGACAACAAAGCCATAAGGTCTGAGTGCAGTTGTGTGTGCATGTGCACATGCGTACATGTGCTTGGAGATGTGGTATAAGGAGAAGGTGCATGCTAAATACCAAGCAGCCTGAGGGTGGTGAGGCATCATGGAGGGGCGTGGCTTGAGGGGCACCTGGAGGAGGCATTTGAGCAGGAGCTTTATGGAGATGAAGGAAAGGGAAGCTCTGGAGGGTTGAATGGAGAGCTGCGTAGTGGTCAGCTGCCACTGTCGCGAACACTTGTGCACACACCTGTGCATGTATGTGCAGGCGCATGCATATACATGGTACATAGATACAGATGCACATAGTGCGTGCAGGCACACACACACACACACACACGGCCATTTCCTCTTATCCACAGCTTTATCCAAGTGCTCCAGACCACTGCCGTATGCTGGCCAGTTTTCTGCCAGGGACGCTAGGGAGAAGGCTACAAGGAAGCCTGGGGAGAGGAATGGGGCAGGGCTTGAGGAGACATCCCAGGGGCTCTGGGCTTGGGAAGGTGTTCAGCACCCGGGCAGTGGAGGCCCAAGGGGGAGGGAAAGCTCTTTCTGGCCCTGTGCCTTTCCTGGCCACCTGCTGCAGGCACCCAGCAGTGGTGTCCTGGGGGCGTGAGGCATGACGGCCAGCCTCGGGTGCAGGCCCAGACCTTTCCTCTGCAAGTCCCTGCTCCATATGGGCTGAAATTCCCCACAACTGGGAGTAGGGCCTGGCAGTGCAATCCACTTGCCTCCTCTTGGGCACCTGGCAGCAGACTCTGCCCACAGAGGGGTGGGAGTAGGGGGAACTGGGAGGAAGCCGGCATAGGGCCCCAGAATGTGCCCCCTACCCTTTGTCTCTGCTAGAGTGAATAAGGATGACAGTGGCCTCCCTGGAAGCTATCGTGCAGGCTGAGTCTGTGTCTGCAGTGTCCCTCCCTTTGGTCAGGCTCCTGGCCATGACATCACAGGAATCTTGGGTCCAGGACAGTGAGGTCCAGATGCTGCCTGTGACTTCAAGTGTTTAACTAGGCCCCTCTGTCATGTATTCTCTACTACAGAGCAACACCCGCTCTGCCGAGGACCAGTACTGGCTCTGCATTTCTGCTGTGAGCTCAGATGAGTTGCTTCAGAAATACTAGGAACTCTCAGGTACTGAGTTTTCCACTAGATGCTGTGGGAATTCAGAGGTGAGTAAAATCAGTGCCGATGTTGTCTTGGGAAAGGTGGATAAACAGATGCAAAACCTATGAGAACGAGCTCCTGATTCTCCTGTGGAGAAGTCAAAGTGACCTCTTAGGGAGCATTTGAGTATGAACCTTATTATCACATACATGTGAAAATTGTTCATTAAAATAACTGAATGAAAATCTGACAATCAATCATATTCAAGGAAAAACTACTTGGGTTGAGGTTATTTGGTGTTCTGTATGCTTCGGTGACCTGAATGTTGGATTGTTTCCTCATATTTGGGAAGTTTTCTGCTATTATTTCTCCCCAAATTCTTTTTATGTCATTTGTATTGACTCCTTCATTCTCGTTGATACCAATTATTCTCACATTGTTCATCCTGGTGTCATCTTGCAGGTGATGGATTATTTTTTCCTGCGTTCTTGTTGTTTTTAAGAGATCCTTTCTCACCTTTTCACTAGCTGCTCCGGCATCTTCAAGATCTGAAACTGTCTTCGCTTTCACTCAGACGGTTTTGCAGGCTCCTGATTGCTATTTTTAGTTCTTCTATATCTCTTTGACTGTGTTTCATGTGTTCTATTTCTTTCTGTATTGCTCATTCAAGGAATACATCATATTTCTGATCTCAATTTTTTTATCCATGTCTTCTTTAGAGGTAGTTATTAATTCTTTTTCTGTAGTGTTTCTTCCAATTTGGGTTTCCTCTGCATATTTCTGGACTTGTTTCTGTATTTCAGATACTATGACTTCAAAGAATTATTTTATTTTCAAATAATTATTTTTTGATTTCAGAATTTATTTCTGCTTTGAGTTCCTCATGATCTTTCTGCTGTTGTTTCTTTGCTTCAGATGCTGTTAATTCATATATATCAGCTGGAATAGAGCTCTCTGCACTTGATCTGGGTGAGCATCGTTTTTCCACCCAGTGTTTCTGGAATTCATTCTTTATTTCAGATACTATGTATTCAGATATTTCTTTTTTAATTTGGGGAATTACTTCTCGTTTTATTTCCTCTATAGCTTTCTGCTGTTGTTCCTTTGCTGCTGTCTCTGTTAGTTCATTTGTTGCAGTGTGTCCTCTGCCCTTCCTGATGGACTCGAGGTCTGGGATTGCATTTTTCCCCTTCTTTTTGTCATTTTGTATAGCACTGACCTTTGACCTTTGGTGCAGCTATAACCTAAGCTTGTTATGAGATTCGGGTGCCAGTATTTAAGTTTGAGATTATCCAGGTATGCCTATCCTGGATCTAGCTGTTGTGTTCAGTTCCTTTTCTGCTACAGCTCCTTTGGTTCCCCTCTGTTGGTTCTCTATTCAGGTGAGCACGAACTGAACTGGGATAAAAAGCAAGTAATGAAACTTCCCTGTCTTAGCTGGCTTTGGGGCGAGGATCTGGAAACTTACCGGGGTCAGCCCTCCTGTGTCAGGCAGGTCGTTCCCCAGGTGGGCAGGCCTGGGCTTTGGTGGGTCTTCTGGGCTCACAAAAGGATAGTGGATGATCTTATTCACTGAGTAGGCTGTACTGGGTCAGCCAGCCTGTGCTGGGTCCGGGTGTACAGGCCGTAACCCGAGAAGGCTGGGAAAGGTCCCTCCAGTGCAGTGGGCCTGGAGCCCTCACTCACTCACAGGACAGGCTGTGCTGGGTTTCGGGCCGTGGCGTGGGACCGGGGATTGCTGAGAAATGTCCCTCCAGCATGGCAGGCTTGGAGTCTCACTCCAGGCCGACCTGCACTGGGTCTGGGGCCATGGGGTGGGACCGGTAATCACCTGGAAATGTTTCTCTGGCACAGTGTGCCTGGAGCTCTCACCGGGCCAAGGGGGTGGGGTGGGGTGGGGCAGGTAATCCCTGGGAAATGTCTCTCAGGCACGGCGGGCCTGGAGTTCTACACTCACTGAACTTTGATGCTCAGAGAATCAGGGAAATTCCCACTCATTCAGCGGGCTTTAGGGCAGAGGATATGGGGAGGTGCTGGTGAGTGGGTCCTGAGGTTTCAGGCCAGTCACTGGCTTGGAGGGGTTGGGGACAGGGAACCGCATAGCGCGCGTGGGAAGAAGCCAATGGCTCTCCCTCAGACTCACCACACTCTCACTGATCTGGGAAGCTTGGTGAGTCGTGCAAATTCCCACTCACTGGGAGAGCTTGGGGCAGGATCCAGGAGGCCGCTGCAGTCAGCTGCTGTCTCAGGCCAGTCTCTGGCTGGGCAGCGTGGGCAGGATCGAGTAGGCTGCTGGAGTGGGCAGCGCTGTCTCGGGAGGTCTCTGGGGCTCTTCAAGGAAAAACTAGAGTGACCACAGTTTAGTAGCAGTACTGAAATTCTGTAATATGTACAAAAATCTCTCCATTGTTGTACAACACAAGATTAATTTCAAAATATCTCCCTATCTGTCTGTCTATCAATCATCTGTCTACCTTTCATGCCAAAAACCTGCATGTCACAATGATGGAAACATTAACCTCACTTGATCCACCACAAAGGATTACAAAACAGTTAAAAAATTCCCTTCTTAGCTAACTGTCTGGTCAAAACTAAGTGGACAGAGAGCTGAATCTGGGAACTTGTCTTGTGCTGATGTGCCGCACCACTGGGTTGGAGCTTCCAGGCTTTGCCTTAGGAATATGATCTGAAGATTTTAAGAAAGAGACCAGTAATTGGAGCAATCAGTTTTTTCCTGCTTGTTTACCTACTGGAGAACACATTATCTTTCAGCATTTTGCAGCCGAGACTCTAGAGGACACAGAAGCCATGCAGTGTGCGGTAGGAGCCAGAGAATGGAGGGAGAGGGGAGGCCCTGCCCTTGCTTTATGGGAGCTGACAGAAGACCAGAAATTCAGACACTTCTCAGCTCTGGGAGGATAGAATTGCTAGGTCTTCCTTGGACAGCTGCTCAGGGCCAGCGGGCACCGGGGGGGGGGGGTCACATTACTGGAAGGCTGGCTTTGGGGGAAGCAGGTGCATACCAGAAGATGCTTCAATCTCAGCTTAGGTCTGGTGGGCCTTGAACACTGCAGGCCTCTCTTCAAGTGCAAGCCCGGCCCCTCTCACAGCTTGCTTCACCTTCTGTGAGCAAGTCATCTGTCTGCATGGGGAAGAGGCCCGGTGCTGACACTCATGGACTGCGCTAGTGCACAACAGAGTATGTATAGTGCACCAACTGAAACGGGAACACAGAAGCATGTGTCCAGGGTGACCACAGTCATCATGAGAGCACTGAAGGAGACTTGGGCCTGCTGGAAGGGTTGGCAGGACAACAGCCTCAGGATGCTCTGCAGGCCTGGGCCTCACCCAAGCTGAGGGTCTGACCTGGAGTGTGCACTGGGCAGGATCCAGGTCATGTGTGGAGAGAGCCAGGGCCAACCTGAACCAACCTCCGGGTGGGTGGCAGGTGAGAAAGATGGAGGACAGGGCTGCGGCCCTGCAGCCACTGCTGGTGTGCAGGCCCGGAGTAACTTCAGGGTGATCTTCTGTTGGGCTGTGGCCTCCCTGGATGACTCGGCTTTCTCAGAATGATGAGTCTCCGCAGAGCCACATCATTTCTGGCTGAGATGCCAGGCAGCACAGCACCGAGGGTATAGAGTGTCCACATTCCAAACAGTGTGACAGTAAATGTCTGCCACCCAGAAAGTGCACGCAGCACCTGGGCTTAGCTCTGAGTCAAGGGGAGGGGCAGAGCAGCCTTGTGTTGACATAGGCTCTTAGGTGCCTCAGTTTTCTGGAGAGGGTGACTAACTTGCATAAAGATGCACAGGTTCCTATTTATCTATGGCTCGGATACACTGAGCAACATTCACAGAGAATGGGGGCATCTTTCTCCATTCCCGCACGGGGTCCAGTGCCCATGTATGGCAGGTCATGGTCCACTTTCTGTGTCCTGTGCCCATAGACTGCTGCCCACCACTGTATGCCCCAGGGAGGGGAACGCCCTGGGGCAGAATTCACCTGGTCCTTCAGTCATGAGAAAGGGGCAGTGATCCAAGTTGCAGTGGACCAATAAGAAAATGAAGGCTCTGTTCCAGGGGCCCGGCCTTTGATGGAGAGTGCTCCTGTCTGGGCCATGTGGGGCACATGTCCTTCCCAGCTGTAGCCCCTCACTTTGCCTACAAAGTGCACCCTTAACTTTGCCACACTGCCCGTAGAGTGCAGCTCTGTGCCCCCTACAACCACTCCCTTCAGCCTGCCCAGGCCCCTTCAGCCACTCTGCTGTCTGCTCTGCAGTTACGGGCTGCGTCCCCCGCAGAGCCAGCTTGGCTGGCAGCTGCCCGGGCCATCCACTGCAGCAAGGCCACCGAGGGGCCCCTGGGCCGGGCAAGTTCCTCAGGGTCCTTCTACAGGCTGTCCAAGTGAAACGAGTCACACTGCCGGTGTACATTCTTAGCAGCCTCAGCAGTGGTCACACTGCTGAGGGACACAGAGTGCGGGGCTTGTTGGCCAGAGCTCAGGAGTTTGTGGTGCGAAGCTTTGTGGCCTGAAGAACTGTTATTTCTGCAATTGCTTGTGCACTTAGCACACTTTCTTTCTCACGGTTTAACAGGGAAGTAGGATTAGTATTTGTTTTAGGCTCGATTGACAGACAATAAAATAACTTTACCAGGTTATTTATCAAAAATGTTGTAGTCCTTGTTGACCATGCACAAGGATGGTTTGTTAGAACCCATGACAGGCAGTAGGTGACAAGACTGACCTGTTTTAATGCCTCTGGTTGACATCAGGGTGCACTGGGGACAACTGTTTTTCTTGTGGCTGTACACGTTTGTTCTCCCTGTAGTGAAGTGCTGTATGATTCTACATCTGTTGAATTCAGTAATAAGATTAAGACTGATTATTTAGATGTGTCTAGAAATGTTAATAGCTCTGCAAACGAAAAGAAGACCAAGTAAAGTAGTAAAGGACAGCCCCTGCACCGGGGATCCTTGGACCGCTGTGCAGGACACAGCTGGAGGAGAGCAGAGGGTGGCCGGAGTCAGGTTCAGGGCAGCAGGAGGGCGGCGAGTGTCGCCAGGTCCAGCAGCAGTGCCGCTCTGCCCGAATGTCCCGTGGGGCGTGGCTCCCACTGTTTGCTGTCTGAGGTAACAAACCGAATCCCAGCCCTGCATGGTGAGACCACGGCCACAAGTCACAGTCCTGGCTGCCCCGGGGACTCGGCTGCCTCCTACTGGAGCGCAGAACGAAGCCTTCACACCCTCCAGGGCTGTCTTCCGCAGGGCTCCTCGTCCTCCAGCCTTAAAGCGCCCGTATTCCTTTGGATAACAGAACTGCTATGTGTGCTCCTCCCCTGCCTGGACACGCTTAGGGCTCAGGTCAGAGCCACTCAATCCGCCGATAATTCCACCAGCTAAGATTTTGCCCGATTTTTCTTGAAGCTTGTAAACTGAAAAAAGAGTTTTATTTTATTTTTCCTTCCATCCTTTTGTTTGTTGCATATCGATCCTTGAACATACTCACAGGAAGTTACCTTGACCTCCGCCCTCCCTGGGAGCTGCGCACGCTTCCTACCTATGGCTGTCCTTTCTGGCTGTGTGCTGAGAGCTGAGGGACCACGCAGCCTGGGGAGAGGGACTGCGGCAGCGAGCTGGGTGCCCTGCCCTGCTGCGGGAGCTGCCCTCTGCCCCTTCCCACTCCTCCCCACCCTCCCCACCCACCTGTTTCTTTTCCTTCTTCTTGGTTCTTCCTATGCAGACAGCAGTGGTGACACTTCAGCCCTGAGCCTGAGAGAGGCTCAAGAGCCATTCAGCTGTTGGTCCTTGGGGCCCGGGGACCCTGCCACGCATGCAGTCTGCTGTGGGCCCCTCAGGACCTTGTGCCTGGTGCCCTGCCCCACGGCACTCTGCAGCGCCCTGCAGGCCTCTTCGCCCACCTTCAGTCTCTCTGCTTCCACTGCTGGCCCTGGCCACCAGTTCCCCAGTGCTCCTGGGCCCAGTAGCCTTCTCTCCTGTGCACTCCTTAGCCTCCTGTCCTTTTTTTCCTGCCCAGCGGGCTTATCTGTCTGTGGTTCATGCAGTTGTAACCAGGGCTGAGAGCCAGGCTCCCTCATCCTCAGCTATGGCAAATACAGCTGTGGATGAACTGGAAAGAGTGAGAGCCCCTTGCAGGGCTTCCAGAGCTGTCTGGTGACAATCCTTTCAGGAGGTCTGGGAGCCCCACAGACTCCAGACAGCCACGGCACCTGCCCGGGACCTCTTCATTTGCCCGGATCTGGAAGTATACTTGTTGGGGTTCTTCAGAGAAACAGAGCCCATGCCTGCAATTTTAGGGAATTTGCTCATATAATTACAGGATGAAAAACCCAAAATCTGCTGGGGGAGGCTGTAGGCAGGAGTCCCAGGGAAGGGCTGTAGTTGAAGGCCAAAGGCTATCTGTTGATGGAGCTGCTCTAGAGTCTGTCCTTGTTCTATCCAGGACTTCAACTGGCTAGACGTGGCCCACTGAGATAATGAATCTGCTTACTTCAAAGTCCATTGGTTCAAATGTTTGTCTTCTTCAGATGAACCCTGTCATAGAAACCTCAGAATGCAGTCTGACCAACTGCGGGCCGTGTGGGCCACGTACTCCTTAAAGCTTAAAATTAACCCCCTCAAGGTCTCTGTCATGCTTGAGGGCACCCTGTCCTCTGACCTCCAAAGCTACACCCCCTTCTCACTCCATAAATACTTTGTTATATAATAGACTGATAATTCACCTTTATTGTGTATTTTATTATGGTTGAATGAACTTATCAGTTATAAAATGACTTCCTTCTTCTACATTTCAAACAAGTAAAGCACATTTCTTTCCCTAACAGATTTTCTAGAATTAATATATGGTGAAGTGGTTTTTCCCTTTGGCCATTGGTAGAGCAGACTGGGAGCTCTGAGCCTTCTAGCAAGGGCAGAGGATGGTGGAGGGTGGTTCTGAGGCTGTAACAGCAAGGACAGGCCTGGGGAGGCATGGCTGTGTTTGGTAGGAGGTAGGAGAGACGCCCTACCACTGTGAAGCAAAGGAAACTGAAAGCCAGATGGAATTAATTTCCTGGAAAGACTTATTCTTGTGCCTTCTCCCAGTGAGGGGAGAATGGGGTTGACAGTTTCCAGGCACCCTGGCATTGCACCTGCCTTAGAGACAGCTGCAAGTTAGCATCAAGTTCTCCCAGCAGAGGCTCAAAGAAGACAGGGAAGCCACTGACCCTTTGGTGTAGATGGGAGAAAACTTTAGTCTGGAGCTTGGATCAACAAGGCATTTTTATTAACATATTAATTTTGTTGTCTTGAACTGTTTTTGTATCCTGAGTATTCTTGATTTTGGGAAGCATGGCTGTGCCCGTACTTTAATGCTTGTGTGCCGCCCTGGAGAATTTAAGTCCAGCCTTACCAACGACACAGGTCACTAGCTTGATAAAGTAAGTTCCTATCAGTAGTAGTTAGGGGAACCCAAGGAACATTGCCTGAACCCCAGTTTCAAACTTCCTCTCTCTACACAGGAGGGAAGAGCCAAGCCATCTCTATGACAGACGAATGCCTCCCTCTGTCCTTCTGGGCTCCCGGTTGCAGTTTGAGCCCTAGAAGGCCACAGTGGGTGGCATGAACAACTTCAGTGACCTCTTCACACTCCCAGAAGCTCACTCAGGGTTGTGTTTCCCCTCCACATCAGAGCTGAGTGATGTCTTCTGGCTCCTGTCTGGGAGTCTTGGCATCGATTTCAGTGTTGGCAATCATTGCCCTCTTAGGGGCCATCAGCTATTTCAGTCAAGCATAGTGAATGATTGCTCTTGCAATACTGCCTCTGGCCTGAAGACTGCAGGCTCTCTGTCCCTGTAGAGCCTTCTCCCAGTGGCTGCTAAGCACAGCCATGGGCAATCTGATGTGTTCTTTCATGACCTCTGGGCTACGGAATACTCAGCTAGAATACACAAACCAGAGATGCACAGTGAGTCTCTAACTGTACTAGATACATTACCCAGAATTTCTTTTTCTTGAAAAAACTGTATTTGGTTGTTACAGGGTCTCACTACCCAACTCCTATTTTCAGCCTCCTCAGCACTGTGATTACAAGCATAGGCTACTATGCCTGGACCCTGTCGCAGGCTCAGTCTGACCTGGAGGTGATGCTGTCACAGCATGTGATGCCAGGGATGGTGAACTGCAGGCCCTGTCCCTGTCTAATCTTGCCTAAGCAGGCACTTTGGCCTGCTGAGCTATCTTGCAGGCCCTACCTAGCATCTCTGATTACCTGTTGATGTGCATTCAAAGGACGTGTAGGAGAAGGGCCTGAAGACTGCTGGATCTGGGAGGGAAAGGGGTCAGACAGAAGGAGGAGCCTTACGCACCCGACCAGTGTCAGACCGGTGCTATGGAGATGCAGGGGCCAGAGTCCAACCTGCAGTCCCTGCACGTGTGACCCTATGAAAACCAAGCTTCACACCCTCAGTGTGATGGGTCTCTTGGTTCCTTAGAGAACAGTTTTTGTCTTTTCACTTTTCCTAGAGACCCTTCCAAAGCTGTAATTTCCAGCCAGAGTCAGATTCTCAGCTGCTACTAAACAACTTAAGAGTGCATTTTCCTGCAATCCTAGTTTTCTGGGAAAGTAAGAGAGAAGGAATGCAATGTTGAGCAATGCTTCCAATACTGGGAAGGTAACCACTTAGCAAGACCCTGCCTCAAATTTTAAAAATAATTTCAAAATATTTTGGAGATGCAGCTCACTGCGAGGGTCATGCTTTCAATATCCAATGTTGAAAACAACCAAACAACCAAACCAAACTGAACCCAACCCAACCAAACCCAACCCAAATAAAACAGAACAAAACAAAAAGGAAAGGAAAAGAAGAGTAGCCTGGGTTTTGCTTCTGTGGAGACCAGCCATGTACACAGGATGCATCATACCATACTTCTGCCAGATGCAGCGCTTTGCTCGGGATAATGCATGGCCCACAGCACGGGGGCTGGAGCCTTTGCTTTATCTGGTATCCATCTGGGAGAAAACTGTCTACTCTGAATATTGTTTCAGTGGAGACAGTAAAATCTCAGGACTTGAAAGACAGACACTTCACCTGGGCTTGTTTAATGAAGCCACCATACTTTGGGACATCGGATGGTGACTTTCTGACAGGTGATGCTGTGGACATCACATTGATGGGCAGCCACTAGAGAACACGACCCGTGTGAAGGAAGGCAGAGGTAGGGGCAGGAGAGTGGGGCAGAGCCTCCATGGAGGCCGAGTGGAGGTTGGAGATTTTCCTCATGGCATCAGAAGCCTGCAGTTGCCCGTGTTCCTAGGGCATGGAGCTCTGATCTGCTGAGGATTTCTTCATGTCAGATTCTTCTCAGAGCCCTAACTGAGACACAATAACAAACATAGCAAGGCAAGCAGGAAGCTTGTGATGAGGAGTTTATTTGAGATAAAGATGAGAACAGAGAGTGCAGGTGAGGTGTGGTGAAGTTGCTGATTAGGCGTGAAAGTAACCGGCACTGTCTCGTCTGTCCTGCATGCTCAGCTGCAGCACAGTTTGTAAGGTATCTTGTTCAGATAACAGCTACCAAGCAGAAGTTCTCCATAAGGACATTCAGTTTTGCAATAGCAGATCCGGATTGCTGCTCTACCTGGGACACAAGAAAGCACCGGACACTGAGCACCGTGGCCAGCAGTAGGTGGGGAAGTAAACCCTGGGAATGCCCAGTGGGGGTGTGCTGATGCGGCCACCACCTGGGCCCCACCACACACTGCAGTGCCCTGGCAGGGCTGGCCCCGCGTGGTAGACGCCTGCTTCACCTGTCTTCAGGGCTGTGTGCGCCTCACCCGTGGCACACACATCAGACACTGACACCCAAGTCCGGGTTCTACACCTTCCCCAAGAGGGTCACGCAGCGGGCACCACCAGCCATACCCACCCTGATCTGGAACAAAGTGGCTTGTGTCTCTGGTCATTTGTTAAACCCAGTGAACTTTGCATATATCTTGGAGCAAAAATTCTTTGGAAGAAGAACAGATTTTGCTTAATTTGGGTCTCACATGTGAACTGGGAGTTGAGGAAATCAGGACCCAGAGCAGTTAAATATGGGCACAGAAGTGATGTAGATCTTTCTAGACCTGCACCCACCTCTGGACCTTCCTTTGCAATGTCTGATCCTCTATCATATTGAGGTGCTCACCTGAAAGTTGAAGACCAGACTGCCCAGTCCCTGAAAAGGACACGGCCACATTCTGGTTCATTTGCTCTGACTGCTGGGCATCCTCAGCTGTCTCTGGAACAGGCCCAGCATGGGCCAGCAGGGCCAGCAGGAACAGGGCAGCCAGGAGGGCGAGGGTCCTCATGGCTCCAGTCAGGGAGGGTGGGAGCAGGGCCCGGTGCCGGGGAGCCGAGTCAGCCCGTATTTATGGGTCAGTCAGGAGACGGCTCATGATGGAAGGTGAGTGAGGCAAGGCGGATATTTGATTTGGAGGGCGTGGCTGCACTGCACTTGTGGTCCTTCCATGTCCCTGTGTTCCTTTGTTTAATGTCTGTGTTTGGTTGAACCTGACAGGGTTGTTGAAGACTCCGCTATTTTCCTGCCTCCCATCTGCTCGAATATTGACATTTTCATTAAAATGAAAAGGAAGTGGGAGAGCACCTTTCTGCTCAGCATTTGGGAAGGCCCAGCCCCAGGGCTTTGTAGTAGGAAGCAGGAAAGACCGGCTGTCGTGCACTTTTCTCTGATAGGAATCTTTAAAAATATTTTTAAGCATTGTCTTCATACATTATTGAAAATGTTCAGATTTTTATTTTCTCGGCAAAATTTTGGGAGGTTGTGTATTTTCTATTTTTGAACATTTGGCACATAGCAGTTCACAGTAGTTTAATTCAGCTCTTCTCATTTCTGTGGTGTCAGTTGTGATGTTTTCTTCTCAATCTCTGATTTTCTTCATCTGACTCATTCCTTTTCTCTCCTAGTCTGCTAAAAGGATGTCAGCTTTCAAACGCCCGAGGGCCTGTTTGTTTAGCGCACGCGCACATAGTCCCGTGATGCGTTTCTCCCACCAGTCTCAGTTTCCCTGGCTCTTGCCTCGCAGTTTCCTGCGCTGTAACGGTTGATTGCTTAAAGGAGATTCCCTGCTTCCCTCGAGCAGGCTTTCCCGCTGCCGGCAGACCGTGGGGAAGGCCTTCTCGTGTGCTTCTTAAGTATGCTGCCTGTGTTCCCATTTATCTTTTGAAAATTGTTCACTTTTATTTTACATTTATTTGCTGAATGTCTCATCATTCCAGAGCCGATGATTGCGTTCTTTGCATGTAACAGTTTCTCACGTTCTTGCTGGTGCTTTCTGAGTTGATTCATAGCATTAGGGTTTTACGTTCAGGACACAGATTTGGTGTGATTTGCATTACTAACAACTGACCGTGACTGGTTCTGTGCCCTGTCATGAAATCCGCACTGGAGGTGCTGTTCAGAAGAAATCATGTGCTCGTGTGTTTGGGGGCAGAGCTCCCTAAGCACGTGCCACGTCCACTCGGTCAGGAGCGCAGAGTAGGGTCGTTACGTCCGGGCTGATTTTCTGTCTGGCGGATTTATTCACTTTGAAAGGGCAGCGTCTGAGTTCTTTGCTGACACTTACTGGTCATGTCTCTGTTTAGATCTGTTAACATTTGCTTCCTGTCTTTATACTTCTAGTTCTGGGTGCATAAGTGTTCCTCAGCCGTTATAAGCTCCTGGAGAAATGATGCTTTCGTCCTCATTAGAACCCGCCTTCGCACACTTTGATTTAGCGTCTGTGATCTGTCTTAGCCCAGGGAGGGCCTTGCTGCACTGAGGTGAGTTTGCAGGCAGCATAAGGCCTTGTGGTTGCGATTTCGCGGCCTTCTGTCCTGAAGCACTGAGGTGGCCCTGGCTACTCTGGGACAGAGCCATCCTCGGTAGTGACGCTCTCAGCTCTGCACAGTGACTGTCACTCACCCGAGCTTTGCAGTTCATTGCTGGAGCTGAACTGCAGCAAGGTCCAGTTGAAGAGTGCGTGGGTGGCGTTCTAGGGAAGCGGGGCTTCTCACCTAGGCGCCCCTGGGCTTCGTTTCTCACCCAGTTGCAGGTGTGCATCCTGCCACCCGCAGTCTGCCGAGTCTGCGCTGTGGAGAGAAACCTGCTGCCCCTCGCTGTCCTGCACTGTCCTGATGCACTTGTGACAGCTTGGCTACTGCATGTATGTCCACTTAAGGAGCAGTTCCGTGTAAGCGTGCTGTAACCTTTATTTTTATTTTTTAATATTAGTACAAACCTTTATTCTCATTAAACTAAGAGAAAGTAGCTGTCTATCTATCCTAACTCTCTTGCGTATACATAGTAGAAGTAAAGCACTGTTTTGTAGTGAAAAAAAGAGAAAACAAATGATAATTTTTTAACTAACACTTGTATGACGCATATTCTGTGTATGTGCTATTGCATTTATTTTTTTTTCTCATTAACTTTATTGAAAATTGAGCACAGGTCTTGGACCTGGGATGTGAGACATGCCTGCAGTGCTTGGCTTCCATGAGCTGCTGTTGAGGAGGTATTGATGGTACAGGCCCTGAGGCCAGCTATGGACACTGGAGGAAGCTTTCAAGGCGGCTAAGAGGTAGACCCCATAGCGCAGGAAGATTTGCACAGAGCTTCCTGCTACACCTGGCAGATTCAACATTCATCTGCTCCTTCCCAAACTCCACTGAAATGAGACCAACAGAAGAAGGAGCCCATGAACAGGCACAAAGACAGAACAGAACGAGTGACATCAGCAGGCAACAGATGTCCACAGAAACTAGGAAGATGGAAAACAGATGGAGGAATGCCGAGGGCCTACCAGGGTGGTGGTCAGCGAGAAGTGGCCAAGCCTTGCCTCGAGGGACTGGAAGGAGCAGGAATAAGGGGGTGGCTCCTTGGAAGGCAGGGGAGCAGAGCGGCTGAGCAGGGGGACGGCGGGCAGGTCTCCCCAGGGCTTTCCTCCGCTTTTTTTTTTTTTTTTTACCCTGCAAAACATTTATTCTGAAGGATAGCTTATTGAAAATAGAGCTTTTCGGTGGAAGGTTACTTGTTAGTCTATTTTCTTTTTCTTTCAGTTCTTTAATGATGCTTTATCTGTTAATTTGAGCAACAGATTTATATATATATGTGTGTGTGTGTGTGTGTGTGTGTGTGTACATGTATATAAACTATTGTAAATCAGCTATTCTTATTTTGAAAATTTGTAACATATGTACTGTTGTATTTTTTTTTTTTTTTTTTTTTTTTTTTTTTTTTTTTTTTTTTTTTTTTTTTTTTTTTTTTTTTTTTTTGTAGTACTGGGTGTCGAATTCAGGAGCTGACATTTCTCAGGCAGGCACTTATGCCACTGAGCATTCTCCAGCCCCTGTATTATTGTATGTTATCTGTTTTTGCCTGTCTCAGTTACCCTCCTTGCTGGGACAAATGCCCAACACCAAAAATGAAGGAAGGGAAATTTATTTACCTCACAGTCACTAGAGCTTTTAGTCCATTCTCAGCTGGCTCCCAGGCAGAGCTGCACATGGCAGAGAGCAAAGAGCAAAAGGAGCAGCAGCAACAATGGCAACAGAGGGCAAGTCGGCCTCTGTCTCTCCTGTGTTGCATTCAGGTTATTCGCCCAAGCTGGGTGTAGGAGTCACACCTGGAATTCCAGCAGTACTCAGAGCCATAATCCCAGCGTTGGATCACAATCCCAGCCTTTGGGGGACAAATACACATAAACCATAACATTGTCTTGGTTTCTAGTTTTGTTCTTGCTTTTGTTTTTACTCTTCAAAATAAAATAAAATTAAATTAGAAAAAAAATTCTACTGTCCTTTGGTACAGGGTTCTTGCTGAGAAGTCTGCTTATGGTGAAATGCATATTGCAATGCATAGGACTTAATGCTTTTCTGTCTGTTTTTCAAATGCTTCATGCCTTAGGATTTGATGGCTCAGTTGTACAATGGAGAGATGATCTCTCTGTGGGTGCGTACTATTTGATCTTTGAACTTCATGAATCTAGATGCTCACGTCATCCTTAAGGTTTGAGACATGCTACCAATCTTCATGCATCTAAGCTCTCTGATTTCTTTTTCCTTTGAAGCACTTGTGATGGGAACATTTGTCTGTTCTCCATTGGGCCCATGGACATTTTCTTTTTTCTAGGAACTTTTCTTCTTTGTATCAGACTGGGTTCTATCAAAATTCATATTTTCCTGTTCCAACATTACTTCTCCACTTTAATTTCCTTTGGTGTTATAGCTACTTTTGTATTTTATTTTTCCCTCTCATTCATGGACTCTAAAATTCCAAAGTTTCTGTCTAGTTTTATTTTTAAATTTATCATTAGGATCATGAATTATTTTTCTGGTTTTGTTGCATTACTGGCATTCTTTTATGTCTCATTCAGTTTCCCTCAGGTTACTATTCAGACTGCTGTTTAGCTGATTTCTAAATTTCTATTTTTTTGGTAACAGAAAGTGCTGGAGGATTGTGTGATCCACCCAAAGCACACACTCTGATCACCCAGGATGAAATCAGTAACAGAAGAATACAATTTGGGAAACTTATGAATATGTGAACATTGAACCACTTTCTAAACACAGACAATGGTTGAAATAAAAAATCAACAGAAAATCAGAATGCACTTTGAGATGTTGATGTGAACACACAACATGCTAAAGGTCAGGAAATATACCTGACCTTACAGGAAGTGGACGTTCATGTGTGCCCCAGCTTGTCAGGGTCTAGGAGTTTACCTCAGAGTCTTTAAAATAAAGAAACAGCCTAAAACAGAAGTCACAGAGGTAAATAAGATAAGGGTAGAAAATACAGGGGATAAAAATGCAGGAGAATGTCTGTTAAAGATCTAGTTATTTGAAATGATCTACACAATTGATGAAACTTCAGTTTGATAATAAAAATAGAAATTAAAATTTCTTGAGTAATAAAAATAAAAGAATTCTTTCTGCTATCTTTTTTTTTTTTTTTTTTTTTTTGTGGTGCCAGGGATTGAACTCAGCACCTTGTGCTTGCCAGGCAAGCACTTATTCACTGAGCTATCTCTCTGGGCTGAGAATTCTTTCTGAAGTCACTAAAGTAGCAGTAAAAGAATTACTATGGGAAAATGTAGGCAGGAATAAAATGAATCAAATGGACAAATTGCACGAGGGTCACAAGGTACCAGGCAGAAGACAAAAAGACATAAGCAAGCACTGAGAGGTGTAACCACAGAAGAAGAGTGTTTGTTTATTTAGAGTAGGAAGAGTTTATTGACAGAAAGTAGCTTCCACTTAAGAGAGAGAGAAGGAGCCTGGAGAGAGGGTTGCCAGCTCACCCTCTTTTCAAGGTTGTTTTTTTTATTGAGCAAGTCTATGCAGTCTTAATTTTAAGAACCTAATTCCAAATAAATACCAAGTCCTTTTCTATTTTCTTTCTTTCTTTCTTTCTTTCTTTCTTTCTTTCTTTCTTTCTTTCTTTCTTTCTTTCTTTCTTTCTTTCTTTCTTCCTTCCTTCCTTCCTTCCTTCCTTCCTTCCTTCCTTCCTTCCTCTCTCTCTCTCTCTCTCTCTCTCTCTCTCTCTCTCTCTCTCTCTCTTTCTTCTTTCTACATTTTTGGGAAGGGTCTACAGGGCATTCAGGGTCTAACCACTAGATCCAACTTGCAGTGACCGTGCTGCTACAGCCTCCCAAATGCTGCTGTTGCAGGCATGCACCACTGCGCCCCGTCTCAGCACGCCCTGGAGGTGGGGTTGGCAGGCAGGCCCTGGGGATCACAGCCCCAGCCCCTGTGCCTGCTTGCAGGTGCTTTACTCTGCTCTTTTTTTTTTTTTTCTTAATCACTTCAGTGAAGTCTTGATCTCTTCAGTGTATTCTACTGCACATTCAAATGCATAATTGATATATTTCTTCAGAAATTCCTCCTAAATTAGGGAAGCAAAAACATTTCTCAATTTTTTCACTGCAGATAACACTAACTTAATATTATATCGGTTTCACTGAGGTACATAATCAAAGATATCACTTATTAGAGCAGCACAGTCTACTACTGCAGATGAATATGGTCATAAAAATCTTGAACTTTATACAAGCAAGTTGGGGCTAAGTTTACACAAAAGAATAACATGCCGCAGCCCAGTACACTCTATGCCATGAAGAGAAGGTTGAGTTAGCATCCAAATCAACCTGTGCAGAACACAGATCAATGAAATAGGAAGCCAAGACCATAGACGATTACAGCAGGTGGAGAAGAAGCTTGTGTCCAGCGTCAGCTCCTTTTCCCAACGAAAGCTGTGACTCAAGAGAGCCAGGCCACATCTGCATACAATCAGAGCCCGCACCCGGGCCCTCAGCCAGTAGTCTCCTCTGGGGTAAAGACAAGTGCTCTGCTCCTGGGGTCAGGGAGAGGTCGGCAATGCTAGGCTCAGCACTACTGTAAATAAGGAGGGAAAGACATGGTGAAGGGATGGGCTGGGGATGGGAAACAGATAATCAAGATATACCATATGCAGGTACAGATTCCCTAGGATGAATGTGATTGATCATTATCTATGCCTAAAATGTACCAATAAACGTAATAAAGAAGTGAGACTAAAAATGGATTTCAGAATTAAATATAAAATCCCATATTATAATATTCATTGAAGAAAATGCAGGGCTAAAACTTCATATCGAGCCCCTGCCCCCAAGCCCGTCTAGCCAGCGACTGGCCTGAGACACCCCAGACCAAGCTGCCCAGCAACTCCCCGGAGACCCTGACTCCAAGTCTGCTGAGAGAGTGGGAGTTTTTCTGATTCTCCCAGTACCCTGTTTTGGTGAGTGTGTATTGAGTCTGTGGGAAAGCCTTTGGCTTCTTTCTGCATGCACCAACACCCAGAGCCACTGCCTCCAAGCCTGCCAAGTGAGTGAGAACTTTTCCAACTCTCTGGGCACCCAATTCACATGAGTAAGGTTCAATGAGTGTGTGGGAGAGCCTTTGGCTTTTCACTGCACTCTCCATGCCACCCAGAGCCCCAGGCCCCAAGACCTCTGAGCAAGAGATTGGCCTGAGACACCCCAGAGATGCCTGCCTGGTAATTCCCAGAGCTCCTTCCCCCAAGCCTGCCATGGGAGTGAGAACTTTTGTGAACCTCCTGGCACCTGATCCACCATCACCTGGCCTGGTGAGTGTGAGGGAGAGCTTCTGCACTCCCCAGTGCTCCCTGGACCAGGAATCCAACAGAGGGGAACCACAGGCTCATAGTTGTACCAGAAGAGCTGCAGCAAAAGGGAACTGAACACAACAGCTAGATCCAGGCCAGGCATAACTGGATAATCTCAAATTTAAAAGACTGGCACCCAAATCTCATTATGCACTAAAGTTGTAACTGCACCAAAGCTCTACAGCGAAGGTCAGAGGTCAGTGCTAAACAAAATGACAAAGAAAAGGAGAAAAATGCAATCTCATGCCTCGAGTCCACCAATATAAGTGCAGAGGACACTATCTCAGCTGAGATGAATGAACTAACAGAGGCGGAAACAAAGAAACAGCAGCAGAAAGGTATAGAGGAACTCAGACCAGAATAAAAACATGAAATAAAAAAAGGATTATTTTCTTGTCTTTCTGAGACAGGGTCTCACTATGCAGTTCAGGCTGGCCTTAAACTCACTTTGTAGCTTAGGCTGGTCTCGAACTCACAATAATCCTCCTGCCTCAGCCACCCAAGTGCTGGGATTACAGGCATGCGCCACCACACCCAGCTTAAAAAAGAAATATTTGAATACATAGCATCTGAAGTAATTAATCAAATCCAGAAACATATGGGGGAAACCCAATGGCCACCCTGAACAAGGGCAGAGAACGTTATTCCACATGAAACATGAAGTAACAGAGTCAGAAGCAAAGAAACAACAGCAGAAAGGTAAAGAGGAACTCGAAGCAGACATAATTTCTGAAATGAAAAAAGAATTCTTTGAAACCATAGCATCTGAAGTAAAGAATCAATTCCGGAAATATATAGAGGAAATCCAACTTGGAAAAATCTCTGCAGTAAAAGAATTAATAGCGACCTCTAAAGAAGACATTGATAAAAAGAATAGAGGAGATCAGAAATATGACAGATTCCTGGAATGAACAATACAGAAAAGAAATAGAACGCATGAAGCAGAGTCAAAGAGATATAGAAGAACTAAAATTCTCAATTATGACTCTACAAAACCATCTGAGTGAAAGCGAAGACAGAGTCTCAGATCTTGGAGATGCTGGAGCAGCTAGTGAAAAGGTGAGAAAGGCTCTCTTAACAACAACGAGGATGCAGGAGAAAAGAATCCATCACCTGCAAGACGACGCCAAGATGAACAATGTGAGAAATTGGCATAAATGAGAATGAAGGAGTCAATACAAATGATATAAAAAAAATATGGGAAGAAGTATTAGCAGAAAACTTCCTAAATATGAGGAAACAATCGGACATTCAGGTAACCAAAGCATACAGAACACCAAATAGCTTCAACTCAAGTAAAAACATACCGAGACATATAATAGTGAACATTCCAGAAACCCAGCACAAGAATAATATACTAAAAGCTGCTAGAGAGAAGCAGCTCATATTCAAAGGAAAACCCATCAGAATTACAGCTGACTTCTCTGCACAAACCATGTAGGCAAGGAGAGCATGGAGTAGAGTTCTTCAAGTCCTCTATGAAAACAAATTCCAGCCCAGAATACTATACCCTGCAAAACTTTCAAGTTTGATGGGGAAGTGAAATACTTCGATCACAAAGAATAACTAAAGAATTTCATGATGACAGAGCCATCCCTATATGGGCTGCTGAAAGGTGTTCTAGAGAGGGACCATAATGACCAGAACTCCACAAATGAAAACAGAAGGAACCAACTAAACAGGGCAAACAATTAAACACAGGATAAAAAGGGGTAAACAACAGCAAGTAAATATCATGACAAGCATCAGTCAACACATTTCAATTATAACTATCAATGTAAATGGACTCAATTCTCCAATTAAGAGAAATGGACTGGCACAGTGGATTAGGAAACAAAAATCCAACAACACGTTGTATAAAAAAAATTTAACTCACAAATACATTCATAAGCTCCAATTCAAAGGAGGAAAACAATAATACTACATGCCCCAGCACCTCAGAAAAAAGCAGGAGTGGCAATTGTGTTCTCAGACAGCCTCAATTTCAAACCAAGAATGCTCAAATGACACAAAGAAGGCCACTATATATTGGTCAGGGGAAAAATTCAAGAGGAAGAGGTAACACTCATGAATATCTATTCACCAAACACAGGAGCACCCAACTATGTAAGACAAATCTTAATGGACATGAAAAATCTAATATAAAAGTCCTCAACACTCCTTGATCTCAAAAACATAGATCCACCAGACAAAAAATTAGCAAAGAAGTAGCAGAACTGAACCAGAGTTTGGAACAAATGGACCTGGTGGACACATACAGAGTGTTTTACCCTACCACAGCTGAATATACATTTTTTTCAGCTGCACACGGGTCATTTTCTAAAATAGACCACATAATAGTCCATAAGTCATGCTTAAGTGTACCCAAGAAAATAGAAATTATCCCGTACATATTATCTGACCTCAGTTCAATGAAACTGGAAATAAATGACAAAACCCCCCAGAAAAACCCGCAAAATTCATGGAAATTAAATAACACCATATTCAGCATCAATGGGTCACACATGACATTAAACAAGAAATTCAACAATATCTACAATTCAATGAAAATTCAACCACAGCTTATAGGAATTTATGGAGTACAATGAAAGCAGTTCTTAGACGGAGAATCATAGCTATGAACTCACACATTAGGAAAACAGAATGGGAAATAATAAACATCCTAATGTTGTACATCTGACATCTAGAAAAGGAAGAGCAAACCAAACCCAGAGCACAAAGACGGGAAGAACTCATAAAGATTAGAGCAGAAATTAATTCAATTGAGATGAAGAAAACTGTTGAAAGAATCCACAAATCAAAAAGTTGGTTCTTTGAAAGAATAAATAAAGTTGATAAGTTCCTGCTAACCTCATCAAAAAGAGGAAAGAAAAAATTCAAATACAAGCAATAAGGAATGAAAAGGGTAAAATCACCACAGATCCAGTGGAAATTCAGAAGATTACCAATAGCTACTTCAAGAATTTATATGCTCGCAGAATAGAAGACACAGAAGAAATGAACAGATTCCTCAAAAGATACAACTTACCAAAACTAAACCAAGAAGATAGAACAACTCTCAATATGCCAATAATAGCCAATGAAATATGAAATGTAATAAAAAGCCTGCTGACAAAGAAAAGTCCAGGTCCTGATGGATTCACAGCTGAATTCTACAAGAAATTTATAGAAGATATAATCCCTACACTCCTCAAACTCTTCAATGAAATTGAAAAGGAAGAAGTCCTCCCAAAATCATTTCTGGAGGCAAGTATTATACTGATTCTAAAACCAGGAAAGACATAACTAAAAAAGAGAACTACTGGCCAATCTACCTCATGAACATAGATGCAAAAATACTCATTAAAATCCTAGCAAACAGGATACAGCAAATCATCAAGAACATCATACACCATGACCAGGTAAGATGCATCATAGCTATTCAAAAATCTGTAAATGTAATAGACTATACTGATAGACTGAAACCTAAAAACCACACGATCATCTCAATTGGTGCAGAAAAAGCTTTTGCCAAAGTCCAACACTCATTCATGTTCAAAACCCTACAGAAAATTAGAATAGATGGACTCTATCTGAATTTGATAAAAGCTATCTGTGACATCTCAATGTCTAATATAATTCTAAATGGGGAAACACTGAAATCTTTTTCTCTTAGATCAGGTACAAGACAAGGATGGCTGCTATCACCCATCCTTCCTATTCAATATAGTTGTGGAATCCTTAGCAACAGCCATTGGAAGAGAGGGAGAAATGAAAAGAATAAGAATAGGTAAAGAAGAAGTTTAATTATCACTATTTGCAGATGACATGATACTTTACTTGGAAGACCCAAAATAATTCCACCAAGAAACTACTAGAACTGATACAGCAGTTCATTGGCATAGCAGGATACAAAGTCAGTACTCAAAAGTCAATAGCATTCCTCTACACTGATAACAAACACATTGAGAGGGAAATTATAGAAATAATACCTTTTACAATAGCACCACAGAAAATGAAATACCTTGGATTTCACTTAACCAAGGAAGTTAAAGATTTTTTCATGGAAAATTACTGTTCCCTAAGAAAAGAGATCACAAAGGATTTCAGAAAATGGAAAGATATTCCATGCTCCTGGATAGGAAGAACTGACATCGTGAAGATGGCCATACTCTCAAAATTGTTGTACAGATTTAATGCAATCCCTATCAAACTGCCACCAACATACCTCCCAGACATAGAGAAATCATTCCTAAAATTTATTTGGAACCACAAACGACCTAGAATAGCAAAGGCAATCCTGGCCAACAAAGACAAGGCAGGAAGCATCACAATTCCTGACTACAAAGCCACTGTGATAAAGTCAACATGGTATTAGCAACGAAATAGCCCTGAGGATCAATGGAATAGATTAAATGATGCAGAGGCCTCTGTGAACACACTCATCTACCTGATCTTCGACAAAGGGGCCAAACACACTTACTTTAAGAAAGATAGCCTCTTTAACAAATGGTGCTTGAAAAACTGGCTCTCTATATGCCAAAGTCTAAAACTTGACCCAGCTCTATGACCATGCAGTAAGTTAAAGTCATAATGGACTAAAGATCTAAACATTAAAACAGAAACACTCAATCTCCTGGAAGAGAAATTAGGAGGAACTCTTGAAGACACAAGGGTAGGCAAAGAGTTCATGAACAAACATGTATTCGCACAGGAAACACTTGAAAGAATCAACAATTGGGATCCACTCTTCTTGAGGAATTTCTGCACATCAAAAGAAATTGTCAACAAAGTGAAAAGATAACTCACAAATTTTCAAAAAATCCTAACTAAGAAGCAATCAGACAAAGGTCTGCTGTCTAAAATATATAAAGAATGAAGATGCATTAGGTTCCTCAAATTTAGAGACCCAATGCAAAAATGGGCATCTGAGATGAATACACACTTCTCAGAGGATGAAATTAAAGAAGCGAATAAATATATGAAAAAATGCTCCATATTGTTAGCAATCCATGAAATGCAAGTTCAAATAACACTGAGATATAATTTCACTCTAGAAAGAATGGCTATCATAAAGATATTAACCAACAACAAATGTTGGAGAGGATGTAGGGAAAAGGGAACACTTCTCCACTGCTGGTGGGAATATAGACTGGTACAACCATTGTAGAGATCAGTGTGGAGACTCTTCAAAAAAGTGGACTGGAAATCCATTCAAGCCAGCTATTCCTCTACTGGGAATTTTTCCAGAGGAATGGAAAACACCGTATCATAGTGATGTATGTGTACCTATGTTTATAGCAGCACAATTTGTGATAGCTAAGTCTTGGAAACAACCAAGATGTCTGTCACATGAGGAATGGTTGAAAAAGATGTGGTATTTCTATACAGTAGGATATTACTCAGCTATAAAGAATGATAAACTTGAAACATTTATCTTGAAGTGGATGCTACTTGAACATATACTCATAAGTGAAATAAACCAGATACACATGTGCAAATATTGTATAGTCTCCCTAGTATAAGAAGTCAAAAGAAGAAATACAAATAGAAATGTATAACAACAAGTAAAAAGGATGTAGTCAGATACTTAGGGCAAACTGAACAGCATGTGCTGCAGGGTACTAATCAGCTTTTTTTTTTTATTGAAGTACAAATATTGAGACAGTTTTAAGATACCTTGACAAGATGGATTTGATAAATTAGTACATTGCAAACTGTTTTCATAATGTTTTGTTATCATAGAAGGCGCATACATGATATTATACTTACAGACATTATTATACCATATGCCTCTTATCAGTAAATTAAGAGAGTATAGCTGTTTGCATATCTTATTTTTTATACCTGAATTACATCAAAGATTCAATAATTAGTACTTTCTACCTTGTTATTTTCCTAGTGGTTGTCCATAGTACTGGAAGCCGGCATAATATCCTCTCCAACCACCATTAGTGCAGATCTTGCCTCTCATAGAATTATGTAGAAGCACAGCATTATCTATCCCAACTGTGCTGTCCATACACACACATCATGATTCTTCCTTTTTATACCCCTTTCTCTACACCTGTCAAAGATGGGCACTCCATTGTCATTCAACTAACTTAGGTACTTGAACTCAACAACACAATCCAATACAGTCCAGAATTCCACAACAATAGTGAGTTATCCGAAGAAGTTGTCGACCACAGCTATTTGCAGCTCAACTTATTATTATGGCCCCATGGTGTATACTTCATTTTTATACTTTTCTGCTGGATGGTTAAGACCTAAATAGAGCAAGACCTATATACCAACACATGTACTTTATGTTTCTTATGAGGTCAGTGAAGTCCCATCAGGGTTTATCTTGTAGTCCTGTACCTTATTCTGTAGATCCTTTGTCAGTGTCATCCATGTGGATGAGTCACGGCCAATGCTTGACCAGTTTGCTCTCTGTGAGAGCCTGAGAGGAAGAAAGTTTTCTCTCCATGTGACTCTCCCCAGGCACACTATAGAACTTCGATCTCTTTCCTCTGTGGCTCCATAATCTCCTTGTTCAGAAAATTGGAAGCTCAACTGAGTTTCATGATGTTGCAGTACAGGTTCTCCTATGTCCTGAGTCTTCACTGACTTTGAAAGGGTAGGGCCAAAATGTTGGCTGGCCTTGTGGCTCTTCTATTTCTCAAACTTCAGCTTTTCTTCTGTATGGTGAGCAACCTAAGTTCACAGATCAAAACTTGGAGAAATCGAAGGGCCGCAAGGCCAGCCAACATTTTGGCCCTAGCCTTTCCCATTTAGTGAAGTCTCAGAACATAGGAGAACCTGCACTGTAACATCATGGAACTCAGTTGTACACCAACTTTTCTGATCAAGGAGATTATAGAGCCATAGAGGAAGGCAATCTATTATCTATAGTGTGCGTATGCATAGTCACATGGAGAGAAAACTTTGTCTCAGGCTCTCACAGAGAGCAAACTGGTTAAGCAGTGGTTGTGACTGATCCCCATGGCTGACACTGACAAAGGATCTACAGAGTGAGGTACAGGGTTACAAGATTAACCATGAGGGACTTGACTGACCTCAGCAGATAAAAAAGATACATTTTTTGTTATATAGGTCTTGCTTTTTCTTGGTCTTAACCACCCAGCAGAAAAGTATAAAAATGAGGTATATAAAATAAGGCTATAATAATAATTCACTATTATTGTGGAATGCTGGACTGTGTTTGATTGTGTCGCTGAGTTCAGGCACCTATAATGGTTGAATGACAGTGGAGTGCCCACCTTTGACAGGTCTAAAGAAAAAGAAGGAGATACAAGGGAAGAACCATGCAGTGTTTGTATAAACAATATTGTTAGGAGAAATATTCAATACTTCTGCATAATTCTATGAGAAGCAAGATTTGCATTAATAGTGGTTGGACAGGATATTTTGTCAGCTTCTTGTACTGTGGACAACCACTATGAAGGTCACAATGTAAAAAGTATAAATTATTGAAACTGTACTATAATTCAGCTTTCAAAAAATAAGATAAGTATACAGCTACATTCTCTTAATTCATTGATTAGAGACATCTGCTCTAATATTGTTTATAAGTAGAATATCATGTATCACCTTGTACGACAACAAACCACTATGAAAACAATATGCAATATATTAGTTATTGAAGCTGTCCTGCTAATTTGATTTGAAACTCTCTCATTGTTATTTGTTCTTTAATAAATAAATAAAATTATAAATAAAACTTGGTATCTTACAACTGACAGTGAATTTAATTAAATCTGAAAATGTCATGTCATGGGCAACAAAAAAACCCACAAACATATATTTTAGACTTTGGAGTCTTTGCATTTGGATGACAAGAACCAGGAAATGAACAAAATAACTACAAGTGTGAGAAAGATTTAAAAATCATTTATCTCATGAGACACATACATGGAGTGTACGTAAACCTCATAATTTGATTATAGAAAGAAAACTCCATTTATGAAGGGGCAGATATGTCACCTAAGGAATGGATGAAAAAGATGTGGTGTTTTTATACAATGGAGTATTACTCAGCTATAAAAAAATAGTCTCAAAGCCTTTCTAGCTTCTGTGGCTCCCAACATATCCCCCTTCTTTGTTTTGTTGTGTCAGCGAAAAAAAATGAAAGTTATAACATTGTTAAATAGAAAGAGAGAACTTAAGGACTGAACGATAAAGAGAGAGAAAGGAGAAGTTAGGAAATATGGTAGGGGCAAAACCATACATTTATATAAATAAGATGGTTAAAACAATGGTCCTAAGGATGTCCATCAGGTTTTTCAAAATAACAGTTAATGGGCAGAATTCTCACCCTGACTAACTCTGCTGATATCCATGAACTAAACACTGAGGACAGCAGTGTGTAATACTAAAATCATGTTTCAATATCTGCCACTTTGGCTTTCTAATTGCATACTGTTTCTAATGTCATATCACTGTGTTGTTATACTCCCTTTAAGTGTTTGTTAGAAATGTAATAAAAAAATGAGAGATAAGGAAAAAAATGTCATAGGTCTGTTCTGCTACAATGCTGTATATGGTTTGATTTTTACATTTCTGTGTAAAAATGTGCATTTGTTTTTTAACTTTCTACAGGGATATAAATTTTAGAATATCCTTGTTGGTGGAAAATAGCAGCTCCCTTTTATGTCTAAGGTGTTTGGCATTCAGACAGATACTGATGTTAAGCCCAACTGCCTCTGTTACAGGATAATAATATCAGCAAGATTCTGTTCTGGACGTTTAACAACTAAAGTTTGCAGACCAAAGATTAGAGAGATAGATGGGCTAAAAGTACAGCTGATATTTTGGCTCTAACCCTTCAAGGTCAGTGAGAACTCAGGACATAAGAAAACCTCAGCTGTGACATTCTGTAACTAAGTTGTGTCATGAATTTTCCCATCAAGGAGATTATGGGAGCACAGAGGCAAGTGCTCTAAGGAGAGTCACATGGAGAGAAAAAAATTCTCTCAGGCTTTCACAGAGTACAAATTTGTCAAGCAATGGCTATGACTTATCCAGATGTTTGACACTGACAAAAGATCTACAAGGTACTGTATGCAGTTCCAGGGTAAATCCTGAGGGGGTCTGACTGACCTTGTCAGATAGCAAAAGCTACATTTTTTAGTTATATAAGTCTTGCTTTAACTTGTCCTTAAACATCCAGCAGAAAAGTATAACCATGAGGTACAAAAATTAAATCTATATTAATATGCTGAGCTGTAAAGGCTCAAGTCAGCAATTTTTGACAGTTGCCAGTTGTCATTTGTGCTGGTAACTCACTACTGTTATGGACTTTTGGATTATATTGGATTATTTTGCTAAATTAAAGTACCCACAATCTTTGGACTGGCATCAAATATGAAAAGTTCCTTTAAAGACTTCTCTAAGTATAGAACTTCTTACTGCAATGGAAAATCCATCTATGATGAAACAAAACAAAGAAAGGAGCCACAGAAACTAGGAAACTGATCAACTAGGTGTAGGTGGGAATAGGTCTCAGTATCCAAAGCAAATAAGCTAACTCAGTTCTTACATACACATGGTGTCTTTTAAAAGTGTTTGATATTAGTCATTAGACAGCCTTGTGGCACGTATTACTAACTTTGCAAAAGTATAAAGGACTTTTGTTGTTTTGTTGTTGAGAAAAAGAGAAAGAAAAAAGTACACACACACAAAATAGTTCAAATAGATATGCAGCTACTTTCATTTCACTAAGAGGCATGTTTTATACTAATATTGTTGAGACAACATACCATGTCTGCGTCTTGTCCTCTGAACAACTACAATAAAGACAACAGCATGCAATGTACTAATTTTTGCAACTGTTCTACTAACCTGTTTAGAAAATATTTCATAGCCATTTTATCTTTTTTTCTCATTAAAATGAATGAAAAGATAAATTAAAAAAATAGAAGGGGCAGATATTTGTGGCGTACATTTCTCAAAAGGATCAAGGCTTTGTGTGGGATTCAGTAGAGGAGTATCGTTTTCACAACTAGAGCAGGTGTCAGAAATGCACAAGGCTTTCCCACCACCGTGGAACAAGCCAACCGACCACGGAGAGGGTGCTGGCAATGGTGTTTTCATGACCCCTGCTCTGCATTAGAAGACCTTGATATCTGGGCCTGAACTGTTCAGGACACAGACTTCTCCCAAGTCTTCACAAAAGCAGGGGTGCTCTGCCTCAGTCGCCTTCTCCTCGCTGGCACACAGCAATGGACACCAGAGCTCCAAGGTGGAGAGGTTTATCTTGGCTCACAGTCTCAGTGGGACTGTCCAGGAGGGTTGGCTCCAGGGCAGAAATGGTGCTGTGGAAGTCGTGGCAGCGAAAGCTCTGCACTGCATGGTGGGCAGGAAGCAGAGGGGACCATAGACTGGACAAGAATGCACGTTTCCAGGTCATCTCCACCTGCCACCAGCCCCACCTGCTAGCAGCTGAGCAGATCAATGCACAAATCCTCTGGTAACATATTGTCACCCCGACCCATGGTCCAATCCTTTTCCATATTCATGAGGATTTGGGGAATAATTTAGAATTAAAGCATAACAATGTTAGTCCTTTCTCTGAAGTGCCCTAGATGAGATCTCTGCATTGTGAAAGAGTCCTGAATTCCTCCCAGGGCTGTTTCGTTTGCCTGTAGGTGCCTACTGGTGTGCTAACATGTCTGTTTCATACTTATCTGAACCTGCCATTAGTGACTACCCAAGGAGGTCGTTAATGGTATAGAGGTTTAGTTAAAATTGTCTTGCCTCTGAAAATTTTCCTTGCCCAAGAAATTATAGGTGTCTACATCACTGGAACCACTTGTGAGCAGGACAGAAAAGGATGGCACTGCATCTCGCTGCCCTGCCCTGGAGCTGTGGCTGACATGCCCTGAGGTGCACAAGAGGGCCATATATATGGGTGGAGCAACGATGCTTAAAGGAACATTCTGGAACTATGGGGCCTAGCTCAAAATCCAGGAATGATACTCAATCTGTTTTAAAACAAACAAAATGAACCACAAAAAGTAAAGAATCAAACACCTCATATTTGCCAGAGACAAACATAAAAGTGGAGAACTGTGCGGTTTTCAGCTGTCCTTTCATAACTTATCTAAGACTCAAGTACATAGATGGAGCATGTGGGAAGTGGGCATCCTGCATCTGGGAACGCAGAGCTCTTGTGGAGCTGCAAGGGCTCCGTGTGGTTCCACCCGGCTCTCCTCTCTCTCCCTCAGCCTCACGTAAGTGCAGTGGCACAGTGCACAGCTATGATGATCTCATGCCCCTGCGGCCGTGAGCAGGCTCAAGTACAGGGCAGCATATTTCCCTCTTTTCAAGCATTAGGCTCCTGTAGCCTCAGGAGATGTAGGGATCCAGCGCTGTCCTACAGCTCTGAGTTCCTGGCCTGTGCTCCTGGGCTTTCTTCCCACTCCCACATCTCTTCATGGGCAGTGGTACGGCTCACAGCAGTCTTGCCAAGACAAGGCTGTCTGTCCCATCTTCCCCTTCACAGCGCAGGCCATCTTCGCACTGCTGTGTCTCAGTCCCACTCTCTGGTCCACGTCCACACTGCATTCCCAACTCCCAACGAGTAGGACCTGGGCCTTCAGACTGTGGAGCAGGACTCACTACAGACGCACCTCCAAAACGGACCAGCACCACTGTGAGATTCAAGCTTGACTCTGCAGGCAGTCCTCAGAGGAAAGAACTTCAGGGTGGATTGAGGATTACATTTTAGTCAAATGTAACCTAAACACCACGCTGTCACTACCAAACAAGCATTTCAGGAAAAGGAAACGAGATTCCGCAGACCACCATAAATACATCATAACAAGGGTCAAAGCACATCAGTGCAGCTCAGTGCAGGATGCTGTCCACAACCGTGAGCACAACTTCCCTTTATCCTGGAGAATTCAGACGTCCAGGGCTGTCCTACTGGTTGAGCAAGACTTTGATTAGGACACGTGCTTCCCTCTCAAGGCTCGATATACAGCATGTGCATTCTAGTGCTGGCTGTGGACTACATTGTACAACCCACAGTGAGCCCCTCGCTGCTTCTGGAACACTGTGGAATCCCGAAAGTGTGCTACAGAACATCTGCACCACACACTGTGTAGGTACTAGGAACCCGAGCTTCTGGCAGCATATACCTGAACTTATTCATACCTGGAAAATGTATTTCCTTGAGGTCATTTGCTGGGAGGAGTGCTCGAACTCTGAGTTCAATGTGAAAGCCTTTATGAGATTGGGACTCTATCTCCCCGGTGTGCTGGAGGAGGGGCTCCAAGAGGCTCCAGGAATAATGTAAGGACATCGCTTGTGCTGGAAGACCTTGGGCATCATGAAGGTCCCAAGGCCAGAGTGTGACCCGGCAGGAGATGACAATATGGCCAGGGGCTGGCAGCACCCACAAGTTTGTTTGGCAAAAGCCAGGACAGACCTCCAGCACTCTGTGGACCTTGTTGATTCGTTTATGTTCTCTCCTCAGGAGGGGACTGTGAGGTTAACCAGAAACTAGTTCTGCACTCCTTCCAGGAAGGACAGACACCAATAAAAGCCACACCTATGCTACTTTGGATGCTAGCGGACTTCCCGCCAAGGAGGAGAGCTAGAACCCTCAGCCATGCCCTGGATAACACGGTTTCAGAGACACTTCAGAGCTTTGATCCATGAGGAGAGTCCTGAGTGATTTTATCTTCACTGAGTATTTTCTACTCCAGGCCAAAACATTAGTTTTGAAATGTGCTCTCTGCTTCCACTGTTTTATCAACTACTGCACTAGAGATCACTGTAGGTCCAAGAAGGGGTGATAAAGGAGATTGTGTGTGGAAGTTCTACCTTCCTTTTCTTTAGAATCTGTAATTTTCCCTCACAGAGTGCCTATGGGCCCTGGCTCTATGATCCCACTGTTCTCCGAAGGCTGGGCAAGCCTCGCTCAGAACTTGGTACACTCCAGTGCCAGAATGCACGGAACATAGAAACAGACAGCCATCTTGTCTCTGAGGTCTGATTGTGACACTGGCAGTGACAGCCTCATCTGCGACTCAGATATATTTAATCCAGTGTGGTGAGTAGCTAGCTTGAAACACTGCCCCTAGGCCTGCAGATTACAGTGTCTCTGTCAGTCTATGATATTTGGGGAAATTTTCCTGGGAGCAGACTACTGAGCACTGACACGAGCCTCTGTAGCACTTCCTCTCCACTGCTAAGGACCGTCTGCCAGTCAGGGTCCACAGGACAGAAACTAAAGTCAGACAGAAGGAAAGCCACGCCACAGCACAGTAATGCAACAGGCCCATCAGAGGCACAGCGGGGTTTGTAATCCTGAGTCCCAGGCACCACAAGAGGAACAGAGCTTCCAGGTCCTCCCAGAGCCCGGGAGAGCCCTTGTGGAGTGAGCCTGGAGGGAGGCGCACAACAGGGGCGCTGTGTAGACCCAGGGGGGGGCCTGGTGACCTGGGAGGGCCCTGCTTCTGCTGCTGCTGTCCTGTGTACCGCCCTGTCACGTGTGATCCAGTCAGAGTCACAGCCTGGCAGGCTGGAGTATCTCGGGCTGGCTGCAGCTCCTCTGTGTGCGCCCTCACTTCTGGGTGTCCTGGGAGCACATATATTCCTGGCAGCCTAAGGCTGTCAGCAGGTTTAGGCACACAGCACGCAGGCTTCAGAGTGCGTGTGCGGGCCTGCGCCTCTGCTACAGTTTGTGGACTGTGAAGACAGACTGGCTCTGAACCAAGCGTGTGGTAAAAAATATGCTGCCCATCTAAAATTTGTCGCAGCCCTGAAGCCTCTCGGTTCTCCCTCTCACCGTGAACGCACTTACTCCCGAATCTCGCTGCTTTCTGAGGCCTCTCTGCGGGTCCATTCAGCGAATGTCTTTTTGAGAGGAGATAACACAGCGCTGAAGCGTCTGCCCAGCGCCAGCCTGGGAAAGGCAAGAGCCGCGACCTTTGCCCAGTGGGCCTGGCTCTCCTGGGCCAAGCCAACAGGAAGGAAGGAAGCCTGTGGCATGGGCTCAGAGCACAAAGCAGCCACAGCTGTGCAGCAGGAGATGCTCCTGTGAGAGAACTTGTGGAACCGCTTGAGAAGCCAAGAACAGGAGGACCAGTGTGCCCGAAGGAAGGAAGACTGCTGGGACGGAGATCATTGATGACGCGTTGCAGGAATCAGGGTCTTACACTTAGGGACGCACGCAGTGTTTGGTCACGTACACTAAATCTCACTCTTCTAGACATGGCATTTTAATCATGAAGACCTGCACACCACAGTGTGTGACTTTTATGCGTTTTCTTCTGCTCACTCTACCTGGGTTGAAATTCTCCCTCTCTGAGTATTGTTCTGGTGGAGTTCTCACAGTGTGTCTCCTTAGTCTTCTCTCATTGCTGGGACGAACACCTGACACTCGAACTTCGGCAAGGAAAGGCCTCACCGTCCCTGGAGGTCGCAGTCCGCACTCAGCTGGCTCCAAGGCAGAGCTGGTGCATGGTGGGCCGAGCAGACTTTCATGGGCAGCAGGAGCAGAGGGGACGGGGCAGGCGTGGCAGCAGCTCAGGCAGCCAGGCAGCCTCTGTCCCCTCCCTACACTGCAGTGCACATCACCTGCCCAGAGCAGGTGCAGCGTGCACCGCCACAGTCACCAGTCACAAACCAGAAGCTGCCCCATGACTGCATGCGGCTTTCGGGGACAACTAGGCACCAAGGGTAACACAGCGCCAGGCTTTAAGACACAAAACTTCCACCCGGGCTTGCTGAGTAAACCCACAGCGCTCTGGGAAGAGCGTCATGTTTTCCTCACAGGTAAAGATGGTGGGATGGCTGTGAGGGACAGGGAGGCCACGCAGAGCTGGACCACCAAGCGGGCAGCAGGGGCCAGCAGCAGAGGTGGGCAGAGCCTCGCTGGGCAGGCCACTCAGGTTCTCACCGCCTTAAGCACCACAGGCTGAGACACATGATGGACACTGAAGACGCGTGGACACAGAAACCTTGCTGTGAGGAATTTATTTATGAGTGAGAAGGAGAGCAACAGTGAACTCAGGTAGAAGACAGATGAGGTTTCTGTCTGGATGTGAAGGTCAGCGGCGGCCTCCTCTGTATCCTGGATGCTCAGCGACAGCAGAACAGGTAGCCTCCACTGCAGTAACCAACCCTGCGTTCTCCGAAGAAACAAGACCATTTTCTGCAGGAGCAGAAAAGGTTCCCTCCTCGACCTGGGACAGAGAGAGCGGTGGACAGGAAGTGCTGGAGTCAGCAGTACAAGGGAAAGTGAAGCAGGCAGCAGCTCAGGGCTGGGTAGCCTGAGGTCGCATCGTGGGCCCCTTGCCTGTGGCAGGTGGGCAGCACCCGTGCTAGGGCATCAGTATGCATGGCCAGGGTGGGTCACCTGCAGGGTGTGAGAGCAGACTTCAGCTGGACTCACACGTACAGCAACACAGTCATTGCGCAGAAGCTAGCTTCCTGCACTTCTAATATCTCTGCTAGCGGGCAGGGTACTCTGGGTAACTGCATCTACTTATTTTAAGCTGGAAAGCCCTAGTCTGTATACCTGTCTATAACTTAGGCCTAGTGGACTTCAGACATAGCTGGAGTGAAAAGGCTTTGGAAGAAGAACTTCTTTTGACTTATTTGGCTGGCAGGTTTTACTTTATTGCACTGGAAGTGAAGCCACAGAGAAATTGAAAAAAAAAAATAACCACTCATCTGCGTGACACAGATCTTTCTGGTCCTGCACCCACAGCCCGGCTCTGTACCTTCCTCTCTACAATCCAAGCCTGGAGCAAGTCAGGTCACTCACCTGCATCCTGAAGACCGGCGCTCTCAGCTCCTGCAAAGGAGATGGTCACGCTCTGCCCCTTTTCCTCTGGCTACTGCTCCTCCAGGGTGTCCTCTGCTTTCTCTGGGACAGGCTCTGCCCAGGTCAGCAGGGCCAGCAGGAAAAGGGCAGCAAGGAAGGTGAGAGTCCTCATGGCTGGAGTCAGGGAGGATGGGAGAGCAGGGTCTGGCGTGTGGGGAGCCAGGAGTTGGCCGGTATTTATGGTCAGTTAGGAGAAGCCTCACAGATGGTGCATGCATTAGAGGTGCACATTTGATCTGCAGGACCAGTGCGGTCAGTGTCACTGAGGTCCTTTGATGTCCTTGTGTGCTCTGCGATTCTTGCTTGTGTTTGGTGGCAGCTGACAGTGACCATGAAGACACCACTGTCCCTTTGTGCTTTCCATCTACCTGATTATTGACATGTTTATATTCAAATCTTATCTATAGTCTGATGCGTTATCCAATGTGTAACTGCATAAAAGGGATAAATAAGTGGGGATAAAAGAAAGGAGAAAAGGAAGAGGGAAGGATATATATGTGTATACAATGCACAGTTTGAAGCACTGCAGTGGTGATTTCTTCTGGTCTCTTGAAAGGAAATTTTAATACTTAGTTTTTCCTTTTCAGTGCTTTTGCCCAGTTTTGCATGCTTATATCTGGTAATCTGAGCACCTAATTTGAAGAAAATAATATGCAGTAGAGTAACCATTGTTGAATTTCTAGTATCTTGTTTTGTGAAGTTCTATAACATTTCTTTTTTTTTTTTTTTTTTGGCTTTTTTTTTTTTTTTTTGGCAGAACTGGGGATTGAACTCAGGCCCTTGTGTCTTCCAGAGAAGCGCTTATTCCCTTGAGCCATCTCTCCACCTTCTTATAACATTTCTAATGTTTTGTTAAATTATATTTTATTTTCTTTAAAAATATAAAAATAAGAAAACTTGGAGATTAATTTCCTCATTAATATTTGGGAAAGCTTGAAAATAGTTTAGGATAATTCTTCTTAAATGCTTTGTAGAATTCTGGATCTCAATCTTTTTATCTCAGAATTTTCTTTGACATGATATTTTAATATTGGTTCACTTTATTCCATCCTTATTGTACGTTCAAGCTTTATTTCCTGTAATCCAATCATTGTAGGTTGCTTGTGTTTATTTTGTTTCATAGTTTTGAAAATTTCAGCATATATTGGTTTGTAGGAATTTATGACTTGTATTTTCCTGATCATTTGTAATGTTTTTACATTTTTAATATCTGATTTTATTTACTTAAAAACCATTTTTTTCTGGTGAATGGAGGCTTTTTAAAAAAAATAAAGTGCCCTGCCCCCAAGCCCGCCGAGGGAGTGAGAATTGTGCGGCTCCCTCAGGACAAGGATCTAACCCAGTCCAGCCCAGCCAGTGTGTGGGAGAGCTTCTGGCTTCCCTGTGCTGGCAGCGGGACCCCTCCAGAATAAAACTCAGGCACCTGCATGCGTGAGACTCCCTACTGCGCCCCTGGGACCCCTGCGACCTTCAGGAGGCCCCCACATTCCCAAGCCCACCAAGCAGAACTTGTGAGACTCTCGGGACCCACAGATCCATCCCAGCCCTGGCCAGTGAATGTGTGGGAGAGCTTCTGTGCTCCCCTGTGCTCACTGGGCACAACAGAGGGGCATCACAGGTCTCTGTTGTGCCAGAGGGGCACAGCAGGTTCACATCTATGGGCTGCAGCAGAAAGGAGATGAATACAGCATCTAGACCCAGGCCAAGCATAACTGGATAAACTCAGACTTAATAGATCTGCACCCAAATCTCAGTAGGTGCTAAGGTTATAACTGCACCAAAGCTCTACACCAAAGGTCAGAGGTCAGTGCTATACAAAACAACAAAAACAAGGAGCAAAATGCAATCTCAGGGCTCTAGCCCACTCATGACAAGTGCAGAGGACTCTAGCTCAGCTGAAATGAATGAATTAACAGCTTTGGAAGTGAAGAAACAACAGCAGAAAGATATAGAGGAACTCAGACCAGAATTAATTCCTGCAATAAAGAAATTTCTGAAATCATAGCATCTGAAGTAAGAATCTAATACAGAAACATATGGGGGAAACCCAATGCTCACCAGGAACTAGTGCAGTGGAAATTAGCTCAGCTGAAATGTATGAATTAACAGTGTCTCAAGCAAAGAAACAACAGCAGAGAGGTAAAGAGGAACTCAGAGCACAATTAATATCTGAAATAAAATAAAAGAAATCTCTGAGTTCATAGCATCTGAAGTAAAGAATCAAATACAGACACACATGGAGGAAACCCAATATGAAATAACTCTGCAGTAAAAGAATTAACAACTACCTCTAAAGAAAACATGGATAAAAAAATTGAGGAGATCAGAAATATGATGGATTCCTTGAATGAGCAATACAGAAAAGAAATAGAACACATGAAACACAGTCAAAGAGATATAGAAGAACTAAAAATATCAATCACAAGCCTACAAAACTGGGGGCCAGGGAGATGGCTCAGTGGAATAAGTGCTTCCCTGGCAAGCACAAGGGACTGAGTTCAATCCCCGGTCATGCCAAAAAAAAAAAAAAAAAAAAAAAAAAAAAAAAAAAAAAAAAAAAAAAAAAAAA
>PVKA01017752.1:33090-45303 GCA_004027165.1 Ctenomys sociabilis | reverse complement strand
GATCTTCCTATCCAGGAGCATGGAATATCTTTCCATTTTCTGAAATCCTCCATAATCTCTTTTCTTAGGGTGTTGTAATTTTCTGTGAAAAGATCTTTGACTTCCTTGGTTAAGTGAATCCCAAGGTATTTCATTTTCCGTGGTGCTATTGTGAAAGGTATTGTTTCTATAGTTTCCCTTTCAGTCTGTTTATTATCTGCATAGAGGAATGCTATTGACTTCTGCGTATTGATTTTGTAACCTGCTATGCTACTGAATTTCCCTATCAGTTCTAGTAGTTTCTTGGTGGAATTTTTGGGGTCTTCCAAGTAAAGTATCATATCGTCTGCAAATAGTGATAATTTAACTTTACCTATCCTTATTTCCTTTATTTCTCCCTCTTTTCTAATGGCTGTTGCTAAGGATTCCAACACTATATTGAATAGGAGGGGTGATAGAGGACATCCTTGTCTTGTACCTGATTTAAGAGTAAAAGATTTCAGTTTTTCCCCATTAAGGATTATATTAGCTTTTGGGTTGGTGGCGCATGCCTGTAATCCCAGCACTCGGGAGGCTGAGGCAGGAGGATTGTTGTGAGTTTGAGACCAGCCTGAGCTACAAAGTGAGCTTAAGGCCAGCCTGAACTGCATAGTGAGACCCTGTCTCAAAAAGACAAAAAAAAAAAAAAAAAAAAAAAAAAAAAAAAAAAAAAAAAAAAAAGGATTATATTAGCTTTTGGGTTGTCCTAGATGGCTTTTATCAAGGTAAGATAGAGTCCATCTATTCCAATTTTCTGTAGGACCTTGAACATGAATGAATGTTGGACTTTGTCAAAGTTTTCTCTGCATCAATTGAGATGATCATGTGGTTTTTAGATTTCAGTCTATTAATACAGTGTATTACATTCATAGATTTTTGAATATTGAACCTCCTTGCATCCCTGGGATGAATCCTACCTGGTCATGGTGTATGATTTTCTTGATAATTTGCTATATTCTATTTGCTAGGATCTTATTGAGTATTTTTGCGTCTATGTTCATGAGGGAAATTGACCTGTAGTTCTCCTTTTTGGTTGTGTCTTTCCCTGGTTTTGAAATCAGTACAATACTTGCCTCCAGTAATGATTTTGGGAGGACTGCTTCCCTTTCAATTTCATTGAAGAGTTTGAGGAGTGCGGGGATTATGTCTTCTATAAATTTCTTGTAGGATTCATCTGCAAATTCATCAGAACCTGGACTTTTCTTTGTCAGTAGGCTTTTTATTACGTTTCTTATTTCGTTGGCTGTTATTGGCTTATTGAGAGTTGATATATCTTCTTGGTTCAGGTTTGGTAATTTGTACCTTTCAGGGAATCTGTCCATTTCTTCTGTGTCTTATATTCTGTGAGCATAAAGATTCTCAAAGTAACTATTGATGATCTTCTGAATTTCTGCTGGGTTTGTGGTGATTTCACCCTTTTCATTTCTTAATGTATGTACTTGCATTTTTTCTTTCCTATTTTTGATGAGGTTAGCTAGAGGCTTATCAACTTTATTTAGTCTTTCAAAGAACCAGCATTTTAATTTGTGGATTCTTTGAACTGTTTTCTTCATCTCATTTGAATTAATTTCTGCTCTAATCTTTATGATTTCCTCTCATCTTTGGGTTCTGGGTTTAGTTTGCTCTTCTTTCTCTAGATGGCGTAGGTGCAGCATTAGGTGTTTATTTGTTCCCATTCTGTTTTCCTAATGTGTGAGTTCATAGCTATGATTTTCCCTCTTAGAACTGCTTTCATCACATCCCATAAATTCCTGTAAGTTGTGCTTGAATTTTCATTGAATTGTAGATACTGTTGAATTTCTTTCTTAATATTTTCTGTGACCCATTGATTGGTTAGTATAGTATTGTTTAATTTCCATGAATTTAGTGGGATTTTCTGGTTTCTTTTGTTGTTTATTTCCAGTTTCATTTCACTGTCGTCAGATAATATGCATGAGATAATTTCTGTTTTCTTGCATATACTTAGGCATGACCTCTGGACTAGTATGTTGTCTATTTTAGAAAGTGACCCATGTGCAGCTGAATAAAATGTGTATTCAGCTGTGGTTGGGTGGAACACTCTGTATATGTTAACCAGGTCCATTTGTTCCAAGCTCTGGTTCAGTTCTGCTACTTCCTTGCTAATTTTTTGTCTGGTTGCTCTATCTTTTTGAGATAAGGGGGTGTTCAGGTCTCCTGTCATGATTGTGGTCTTGCATATTAGGTTTTTAATGTCCATTATGATTTGTCTTACATAGTTGGGTGCTCCTGTGTTTGGTGCATAGATATTTATGAATGTCACCTCTTTCTCTTGAATTTTTCCCCTAACCAATATATAGTAGCCTTTGTTTTGTTTGATCATTCTTGGTTTGAAGTTGAGACTGTCTGAGAACAGAATTGCTATTCCTGCTTTCTTCTGAGTTGCGGGGGCATGCAGTACTGTTTTCCATCCTTTGACTTTGAGCCTATGAATGACTTTTTGATTTAAGTGTGTTCTTGTATACAGCATATTGTTGGATTCTGTTTCCTAATCCACTGTGTCAGTCTATTTCTCTTAATTGGTGAATTGAGTCCATTTACATTGATGATTATAATTGAAATGTGCTGACTTATGTTTGTCATGATATTTACCTGGTGTTGTTTACTGCTTTGTATCCTGTGTTTAATTGTCTGTCCTGTTTAGTGGGTTCCTTCCATTCTCATTCAAGGAGTTCTGGTCATTGTGGTCTCTCTCTAGAATATCTTTCAGCAGCTTGTGAAGGGCTGGCTTTGTCATCATGAAATTCTTCAGTTGTTCTTTGTCATGGAAGTATTTCACCTCTCCATCAAACTTGAGGGCGAGTTTTGCTTGGTATAATAGTCTGGGCTGGAATTTGTTTTCGTGTAGGACTTGAAGAACTCTGCTCCATGCTCTCCTTGCCTTCATTGTTTGTGTAGAGAAGTCGGCTGTAATTCTGATGGGTTTTCCTTTGAATGTGATCTGCTTCTTCTCTCTAGCAAGTTTCATTATATTATTTCTGTGTTGGATTTCTGGGATCTTAACTATTATATGTCTTGGTGTTTTTCTACTTGGGCTGAAGTTATTTGGTGTTCTGTATGCTTCGCTGACCTGAATGTTGGATTGTTTCCTCATATTTCGGAAGTTTTCTGTGGTTACTTCTTGCCATGTTCTTTTTTTTTTTTTTTTTTTTTTTTTTTTTTTTTTTTTTTTTTTTTTTTTTTTTTTTTTTTTTTTTTTTTTTTTTTTTTTTTTTTTTTTTGGGTTTTTTTTTTTTTTTTTTTTTTTTTTTTTTTTTTTTTTTTTTTTGGAAGAAGCCTTCATTGGTGTGGACATGGAGCATGCACGAGTCCTGGATAAAACCGCTAACACGTGTCGGGGCCGTGGCACCCTGTGTGGGGTCACATGCAAAAGCATGGCTCTCCCCACCCCTGCCACCAGCAGTGCTCAACCCAGCTGGAGACACCAGACACTTGAGTCCTGGCCTGAGGACCTGGTGGGGGACAGAGGTCTGGTTCCTGAGGAAGTATCTAAGACATCTCAGTACTACATCTGAGTCCCCTTTAATCGAGGCATGACAAGCATTACAGCATAAATATAAATGCAAGGAAAATAAATACATTGGCTCCTGTGAGGTTGGAAGTGGTGTAGATGGGCGGGAGGTTGCATCACGTGGGGGGCAGGTGCTTACACATGGGGAGGGCAACAGCTTAGGAGTCCTCGTGCATGTCAGGGCTGTCTGTCCATGCCACCTTGCAGGGTGATGCCGAGCTCTCACCCTGTGCCTCAGCCTGTTCCTGGTCCCTCTCCTTGGCAGAATTCTTTTTGTCCCATTGCTGATGTAAGTAGCACGAGGGAAATTTGTCTTTTCTGTCACAGTGATCTGTTCTGATGGGTAGTACCAGGTGGGCAGGTAGGCAGAGGGTCATCGGTTCGAAGCCTTGCACACAGAGTCAGTATGGGATTGACTAAAGTTGCACTTGTAGTAGATGGGAAATCCTTTCAGAAAGGCTGCCACCCTCTGTTCCCTCTGTTGCTGGCTGAGCCACCTCCACCCCAGCGGCCTTCTCAGCCACCACCGCAGAGCAACTGTGTCCCAGCTGCCCATATTCTTTTTATATCATTTGTATTGACTCCTTCATTCTCATTGATGTCAATTAATCTCACATTGTTCATGCTGGCATCATCTTGCAGGTCATGGATTATTTTTTCCTGCATTCTTGTTGTTTTAAGAGATCCTTTCTCACTTTTTCCCTAGCTGCACCAGCATTCTCAAATCTGAAACTCTGTCTTCACTTTCACTCAACAGTTTTATAGACTCGTGATTGATATTTTTTAGATGTTCTATATCTCTTTGTCTCTGCTTCATGTATTCTCCTTCTTTTCTGTATTGCTCATTCAAGGAATCCATCATTTTTCTGATCTCCTCTATTTTTTATCCATGTCTGCTTTAGAGGTAGCTACTAATTCTTTTACTGCAGAGTTTTTTCTAAATTGGGTTTCCAGAATTGATTCTCTACTTTAGATGCTATGACTTCAAAGAATTCTTTTTTTATTTCAGAAATTATTTCTGCTTTGAGTTCCTCTTTACCTTTCTGCTGTTGTTTCTTTGCTTCCCATGCTGTTAATTCATACGTTTCAGTTGGAATAGGTTCTCTGCACTTGTTCTGGGTGAGCACTGGGTTTCCCCTATATGTTTCTGGGTTTGATTCATTACTTCATATGCTATGTATTCAAATATTTTTTTTATTTCAGGCATTAATTCTTGTCTGAGTTCCTCTATATCTTTCTGCTGTTGTTTCTTTGCTTCCGTCTGTTAGTTCATTCATTTCAGCTGAGCTTGTGTCCTCTGCACTTACTGGTGGACTTGAGGCCTGAGATTGCATTTTTCTTCTTGTCATTTTGTATAGGACTGACCTCTGACCTTTTGTGTAGAGCTTTGGTGCAGTTATAACCTTAGCGCGTAACGAAATTCGGGTTCCAGTGTATTAAGTTTGAGATTATCCAGTTTTGCCTGACCTGGATCTAGCTATTGTATTAAGTTCCTTTGTGCTGGAGCTCTTCTATTACAACTGTGAACCTGTGGTTCCCCTCTGTTGGGTGTCTGGTCCGGGGAGCACTGGGTAGTGCAGAAGCTCTCCCTCTCACTCACCAGGCTGAACGGGGGGTGGATGGAGTACCAGGAGAGTCACACAAGTTCTCACTTGTGTGGCAGGCTTCGGGGCAGGGGCTCTGGGGAGTTGCCAGGCTGGCCTGTCTGGGGTGTCTCAGGCAGGTCTCTGGCCAGGATATCTTGGGGCCTGAGGCTCTGGATGGTGTTGAGCACCCACAGAGAAGCCAAAGGCTCTCTCACACACTCACCAAACTGTACTCGTGTGGATCAGGTGCTCAGAGAGTTGGAAAAGTTCTTACTTACTCAGCAGGCTTGGGTTGCAGGGGCTTTGTGGAGTTATCGGGCAGGTTGATCTGGATGTCTCAGGCCGATCGCTCGGTCGGCAGGCTTGGGGGTAGGGGCTGCATAGCGCGGCATGTGGGGAGAAGTCAAAGGCTCTCCCTCAGACTCACCACACACTCATGGAACCTCAGTGCTGAGAGAGTCAGGGAAATTCCCACTTGCTCGTTGGGCTTGGGGGCAGGGGCTCTGGGAAGTTTCTAACAAGTCGGCCTTGTATTTCTCAGGCCAGTTGCTTGCTTCCAATGTCATGTTTGATAAATCATTTGTAAATTTGTCACTCCTTGCAATAACTTTTTCTTTTGAACCACTTTTAAGATTTTGCTTATATGTTTGCTGTTCTGTAGTTGTGTTGTTTCTGTGTTTCTTCTGTGTTTTCAGTTTTCTATGTCTCTGTGTTGTACATTGTTTTATATTTATTTTATCCTGATTATGCAGTGCTTCTCATAGCTCAGCAGCCATTTCTCAGCCATATATTTTAGCCATCATAAAGTTTTACTGCATATTTCAATGGAAATCAAATGTCTCTTGGTGGTAACATTTTCAGATCTGTGAGCACCTGTTCTGTCTCCTGTCCTTCACTGCTGGCTCCCCCAAACTTTTACTTAGAAAATATCTTCATTTTAAAACCTTGGTCATGTTTTTCTTTATATACTATCAAGTTTATTTCATGAAGAACCGCTGTTTTAATCAGCTGTTTTTTGGTGGGAATAAGATTGAAAAACCTCATTTCCACTTTATGTTTTGTATTCTGTGTCCTTAGTTTCTTATAATCTCTCTGTAAAAACTGTTTTCAAATGCTGCTGTAAGATAGGCTGAGCATTGCTTTGGATAATGAAAGGAGGAGCTTAAATCTCCAGTAATTCTGTCCTGTCATAACCTCCTTAGAATTCTTTAAGAGGTATCATATAAGAATAAAATAAATATCACATTCTAGAACTATTATGAGGCCTTTTGAGAAAGGGTTACAAATAGTTACTTATTGCTAATTCAATATATTGTTCTTTGTTATAATTTGTGACATTTCCTTTATAATTTGAGGAATTATTATCTTCTGATTTCCAAATAATTTCTAATATTCTCAAAGTTTAGGTATAGCATAAGAAAAACAAATAAGAGGCATGTACTTTAAAAATAATTTATAGCTTAGAGAAAAATGTCAGATAATATTGCAAATTAAATTCAAGCAAGATTCACAATATATTCCTAAACCAGATCTATTGGTTAATATATTGGAACTCTATCATGAATTTTAGTATTTACTTCATGTATTAAATCTTTTAAAAATAAGCAGTCAATGACATAATTATCCATGATAACTTCTCTCATAATAGGTTGTTGTAGTCTGGGTTTTAGAACAAGCTCCAATTAGATTAGATTAGGTTCTATGTCACTGAGTCTGGTCATTACTCTATTTACCACATGGTCATTGGCTCTTAACTATCAGGGAAACTGCCAACAGCTCATTTCACTTTCTTTACATTGATTCTGAATCTCTGCTTAATGGAAGACTAGCCTGGAAGCTGGTCAAAACGAGGTTGGATTTATAGGTTTTCATGGCGAGTGGAACCACCTGCTATATTCATTGCTTTTAGAGCTTCTCATAACCAGATGGCTGAAGCCAGAAAGTAAATCTTAAATTCAGTATTACATTTGGATACTCATTTTTGCCTGATAAGATGTTATGTTTCACCCCTATCCAAGCCTAGTGAGACATTTATAGCTACTTGGAACTCTAGACCTATAGAGATTCTCAAAATTGGAATATTTTACAATTTGAAAGAATTATATATGTATTCTTACCTTTCTATGAAATGCTGAGGATAGTAAACACAATTCTAACAAAAAAGTTTTAGCTTTAAGAGAAAGTGAGGAACATTTAAGCATGAATCAATTTGCAGTAAAGGAGAGAAAAGGAAAACAATATTTAAAACGTAGGTATCCGATTCCTTCTAAAAACTTCCATTTTGAAATAAATATGACATTAGGTTTTGTAGAATAACTAAAAATATTTTAATTAAATTGAAAAAGGTGTAAAGAAGAACTTTTAAAGTCATAAAATTTTCAGAATTCATACATTCTCCTGAATCTGTTTCCCTCAAATTGAATTTAGAGGATCGCTTCTTTTCAAAGTGCTTTTGGGGGAGCATGAGTAAACAAGAGTTTACGGTGTTTCTGTCCAGTCAGAAGCATCTCACCAGGTATAAATGGGCACAAGAATGAACTCTTTTTTTCTGTATTTTAGGGAAGGGTCTATAGGGTGTTCAGGGTCTCACTACTAGATTGGAAAAGTTTACCGTCTTCCAAGACCTGGTATTACAGGTACATGCCACCACGCCCTGTCTCCCTCACCAGCTCAGCATGCCCTGGTGGCAAGGCTGGTACTGCACACTGGGGATGGAACCCCAGCCTCTGTTTTCTGCCTAACCAGGTGCTTTAGTCCCCTGAGCTATCTGGCCAGCCCATTATGAGTTTCACAAACACCAACATTTCCTGACAGTCTCATAGGCTCAAGGATTATAATGGTCAGAGAAAGCTTAATTTATAGTTAGTATGCATGTACAACATAGAGCATACAAGAAAGGTGATGATTTATAATGCAAGAGAAAATGTTACGAGAGATGCTTTGTAATAAAAATACATACTCCCTTAAAATAAGTATATGTTCAGAAACATGCTAATATATTGTCTGAAACAAAAAGTATACAATAAAATCTTTACTTGTAAGAAGGATTTCTAGATTGAAAAGGCTAGCATTAGAGAACTTAACCTCTTTGTTAATATGTTCAATATAAATGTTTAGATTGTGTTGTATTGAAATCAGTTATCTTTCATAGAAACCTACAGAAAATTAGTTAAGACGATCAAATTTTGACCAGAAGGTTCCTTTCTTTTAAGACTTCTGAAACAGATTTTGAAATCATAGTAAAATATATTTTGGGGTTATACCTCAATCTCAAAATCTCTAAACAAACAAGAGTCAAAAATACCTGTAATTTTATGGTTTAAGATTAAAATACTAAAATGCACACAGAAATTGGCAGGTCACAACATTTTATCAGTATAGAGTTGTTAATGTAAAGATTATATTATGAAAAGTGTTCTCAATAAAAACCAACATTATGTAAAACCAACTCACTCTATTTTGATCTCAGTAGAACTTCATTACAAGCAAAGCTCATTAACATGCTATTTCAATACTACCTAATCTCTAGCTACTTGCTTTTAGTATAGCTCTACCAGAAAATCAAATTTTACCACAGTAGTACTCTGAAATATTTTCACTTTGTTATCTTGTGGAAATAAAATGTTCATAACTGTACAGAGACCACAACACTGTTGGAGTATTTCCATACATCCTATGGATTATTAAAGAAATTCAGGGGGCTGTGGAGATAGTTGAGTGGTCTACACACTTGACTAAGCAAGTGTAGGGACCCAGGTTTAATCCCTGGCACCACGAGCCAGGCAAGCCCCATTCTGGGTGTGCTGAGCCAGCCACTGAGACTGGGCATGGTGGCTCACACCTGTAATCACACTGAGGAGGCTGAGACAGGAGCATCACTACAAGTCCAAGCTGCGTAGTGGCACCCTCTACCAAATACATTAAAAAATTAATAAAAAAAAGAAATTCAGTAGTAGAAGAAATTAAATAGTAGAAGAAATTCAGCAGTACATTAAGCTAGATAAAGATTTTGATAGTTAAGGGAAAACTTTGACTTTTAATTTCCAGCGAACAAAAATCTAAGCTGACAACTACAAGCAAATTTCAAGGTCCGTTTCTCCTAGAAAGCAAGTACATAGCCGAATATCCCAACAACACCAGCTATTAAGCATGCTGTTTGGCTGCATAGTACATGGATCTACAATGACATGTCTTTAGATATGTAAGACTTTTATTCATGGATCCTAGGGTGCAATTGCTTATTACAGATGTATCATTGCTTTTATTTCTATAAATTGACTCCTAACACTGTGATTCAAAACACACAGAAGATATGGAACTTTATACTCCTAGGGAGCACATTTCTTTACTTCTTTTTCATGGTAATCTTACCTTGTTTCCGACTGGTCCCTTCCTGATATTTTGGTGCAGAAGCAACTATTTTAAAAGTAAATGATTTAGTTCATGGCTGTATTGAAATTAAATATTATCTGTTAGCCATGCACATGGAAAATAGCATTATTTAAAATTAACATTATTGAAAGTACATTAGTTATAAAAAAAGAAGGGAAAAGTAAGGCAGGAAGAAGAGGTAAGAGAAACAAAATGATTGTTAATTACTGTACTGTACATTTACTTAAAATATGAAATATTGGGCTGGGAAGGTATGTAGTTCAAGAACACAACATATACCTAACATATACAAGGCTCAGATTTAATTTCCAGTAACAAACACATACAGACACACACTTATACATGTACACACACACACACACTCAAAGATATAAAATATATTTATCATACAGCTAGTTTCCAGATATTACTCTGTTGGAAAACCAGAGAATTCAGGGCAACAATCAGCTCATTGCTTCATTTAGGTAGAGATACATGATAGAAGTCTGTGATATAAATATTTTTCTCATGTTAACATAGTCTACTATTCCATGATGTAAAATAGTCCTTATTAAAGCATACTGTTGTTTTGCAAACTATCTTATAACAAGGGTAATATGTAGAGAGCAGAAAATGAAAAATTTAATCAATGAAGTCTGTAATTATTATGGCACTACAATAATTATTTAGAATAGAATCGAGGCAATGTAGCCTGAAGGAAGGAATCATGATTTATTTAATCTGACCAAGGTTTTAGCCATTCTAGGTAAGCAAGTAGAGAGAAAACAGACACATTGAGAAGACCTTATCACTCCAGAACCCCATAACCTGAGCGTTCTGCCACAGGAGAGGCAAGCACTTAAGCTACGGAGGTATCTCCCTGGCTGCGTGTAGTGTATCTCATACAAACACATACAGTCACTGGAAAGTGGTAGTGAACTTTGCAGCACCAGAAGAATTTTTCTATGAAAAACTTACAAGGTTTGATATAAATTAAATAATAGAGGAACACATACACTTTCCTCTGAAGTAGGTTTAAATTCTTCCCAAGGATCGGGTTACTTTTTGGAATCAGGTCATAATCTCAAAGTGGGGAGATGTTCCTTTCCAGTGTGCCTGTCTTCAGGTGCCCTCTTACCATCTGGGGATGTGCAGGGTGGAGTGTGCGAGTAGTTGGTGCCTGCCTACCTTTGTACAAATGTCAGGCATTGCCAGGCAGTACTTTGAGTAACAATTACATCTGAATTAAAAATATCTGTTTTAAAGCAACACAGTTGAAGCAACCTGTAAAATGTAATCTATTATATGCCATTAACTGTTTTTTCTTTCTTTTCTTTTTTTTTGTGGAGCCAGGGATTGAACTCAGGCCCTTGCGCTTGCCAGGCAAGTGCTTATTCAACTCAGCTATCTTCCCAGCCCCATATGCCATTAATTCAAAAATCATTTAGATTTCATCTTACTTGTTTGTGCACATGGAAGAAATCATAACCCTGTACTCTGCTTCTCTACTTAGTATCACTTCACCTACTGAAATTCCTACTCAGAAATGCCAAGGTGGTCTAAATAGGAACTGTTTATAAGATTAATTTAAATCTAAACTTCTGAAATCATATTTTTAAATTTATTTATGTATTTGGTACAGGGTCTCACTCTGCAGCTTGGACTCGTAGTGATCCTCCTCAATACTGGAATTAGAGGCATTTGCCATCACACCCAGACAGGGCTGAGGGCTCAGCGTGCCCCAGCAGCTGGCTGTTGTGGCATGTTGTACTGGGGATCGAACCCTGGTCCCTGCGCTTGCCAAAGCAGGCACTTAGTCCACTGAGCTATTTCACTGGACCTCTGAAATCCTATCAATTCCCCAATTCTGTCCTTGCCATTATGACATGGCTTAGGAGAAATCATTTGTTTCCTTCTTACTCTCTTGTCCAACATCTGTAAGAACTGGATTAATATTTCTATCAATGTTCCAGAAATAGTGCATGGAGATACAAAAACAGTTAAAAAATCTCTATAAAACTTCTAAGCTGTTATTTAAGTGCAGAAAAAAAAAAACTTCCATAAAAATAAACCAAAACAATGCTATGGATACACACATCCTCTTCATGTGAATAGTATTGAGAGATACCAAAGTTACCTAGAAAGGGTGGGAACATTTCCAAAATAGCATGAAGCATAAATCATATCAATAGCATCTCACTGGATTAGAGAAAACCTCCAGTAGGTAACTTTTCTTGTTTTGATAACTTCCCATAAATGCAGAAGTGTGAGAGTGAACATATTGCTAGAAGATATGAGATACAATTGCATATTCTATTACACTTTCCATACAATCTTAAAAATTATGTTCTCTGTGTGCATGTTCTTGTGTGTGTATTACATATGTGGTGAAAATAGTGGTACTGATCGTTAAGCTATTTAAGCCAAATATTTAAGTTGTGTCCCTGAAGTGAGGAAATTGATTTAAGCAATTGTTTGCTATTAAGGCCCAAATAAGTCTGGCCTGGTTGGGGTTTCTTCCGTGTTTGTCAGTTTTTGACAGCTGTCAGTTTACAGATATGATTACTTTATCGAAGCATCAGTAACCCAGCATTAGTACCTTCGGAAAACAGACTGTGAAAGCTGCGGTTTCACTGTCCCAAATCAATTACTGTGCTCTTCCGCTGGCTGAGTCCTCATCTGTGGGAGCTAAGGCAGCCGGGGGGGGGG
>PVKA01017752.1:0-32990 GCA_004027165.1 Ctenomys sociabilis | reverse complement strand
TTTTTTTTTATTTAGAGTTCATTGCTCACTGCAGTGAAAGCCTTTGTTTAAGAAAGAGGGCTCCCAGGGTCTCAGCTGCCCGGGTACAGCTTGCTGCTTGCGATGAGTAGCAACTGTCAGTTTATTTTATCTCAACCTTTTCATCATTGTGCTGAAACTGATCGACTGAACCCACCTGAGAGACCTGAGGCTTCAGAACCTGCAGGTCATTAGCTGGCACTGCCTAGCCTTCTGCAGCAGAGCAAGTCAACTGAACACTTCCTCCATCGCCGTCCACCTTAACCCCATGTTTCCCCGCGAACACAGAACAATCCTGTCCCCTTTCTGTTTTTGAAGCTGAACTGATGAGAGATGCTTCCTCTGACGTAGAGTCATGAGAGTCAGAATATTTTGCTTTGGCCGAGGCCTGAGGAGAGCACCCCCTTGACAAGCCTTGCTACAATGATCTCGCCTCCATCCGGGCCATTATTCCACCCACAGTAAGGGTGAATCTGAAATAGGGAAACAATTTACAAAGTAGCTTTACAACATCAGGTATGAAGCCCCATTTTCCACCAGTGCCAGCCTGGAGCCTGATTTTTGCAGCCACGAGACTTATAGCTTTTGTCTGGGGTCTTCTGTATTTAGTTTTAAAACAGAAAATATTCCCCCACATTTTAATGATAGTTTGAAAATTCCCTTAGGAAGGGACCACCTTATATCTTGTGTGGGACTAGAAAGCAATGAGAAAATCCCTCTTGTGCCACAGAGGAGAATGGTGAACGGCAGTGGGCCACGTACAACATAGATCTGTGTGACTGTGAACACGTGATACTTGGCCAGGGCTCGACACAGGCAAGTACAGTGCCCAGGGAAGTAAAATGCTAGAACATCTGGAAAGGGAAAGGAAATGTAGCCGAGTAGACTATTTTAGACAAATTATGAAGTGGCAGGTATGGATAAAGGTTGGAATAGAACAAACAAGCATTCAAAAACCTTTTAACTTGATTTTAAAAGGGAGAGGAGAAGAAAGATAAATAAATAAATAAGTTTGATATTTTCTGTAGTTCATGTAGAACTAATGCTCTGTAGACCTAATGTTGCAAAGATATGTTATACCTGAAGAAACGCTTTTGGAGGAGTCTTACTGAGCTATTAAAAAGGCTGCCTGCATTTTATGTATGCAACATGGTGAATTTGAAATTAAGGGCGTGTTACCTTATAACACACTAACAGGGGTAAGCTATATTAAAGATACACTTGTGGAAAGCCCGGTCTTGCATTATCACTTAAAAGATCACGACAGATTCTTAAGATAGGGCTGTGAAGAATCCAGTCTGGCAAGGAATGGGGTCAGGAAGGGTTCTATCTTGTTTAGCTCCCTTCTTAGATACCAGGAAAAGAAATGAACCTACCAATGTGTATGCATTGCTATTTTTTTTCCCTTGGACATTTTCTGATATTGTATAAACTTGGCTTTGGGATATGAAAACTTGATAGATTTGTTACATGCACTTTTTTTTTTAGTGTGGGCAGTTCTTTTGTGTCCCTGTTATAAAGTTTTTATAAACATTTATGCAGACTTTGGTTGACATCAGCATGATTATATCATAGTTATTGCATTATAGTTTTATTTGGGTATATGCTTGAATATGAATCATTCCATTTATGGCTATTTAAAATTTGCTATAATTTTATAGAAGACACAGAGGCATCTACGAAAACACAAAGGAGCTACACAAGCTCACTGGAAGAAAGATAGCCTCTTTAACAAATGGTGCTGGGAAACATGGCTTTCTACATGCCGAAAACTAAAACTTGACCCAGCTCTATCACCATGTACTAAGTTAAAGTCAAAATGGATTAAAGATCTAAACATTAAAACACAAACACTCAATCTTCTGGAAGAGAAAGTAGGAGGAACTCTTGAAGACATAGGGGTAGGTAAAGACTTCAGGAACAAACATATATTTGCATGGGAAGCACTTCAAAGAATCAACAACTGGGATCAACTCTTCTTAAGGAGCTTCTGCATGTCAAAAGAAATTGTCAACAGAGTGAAAAGACAAACCACAAATTTTGAAAAAGTGCTAACTAATAAGCAATCAGACAGAGGACTACTGTCTAGAATATATAAAGAACTAAGATATAACAGGGCCCTCAAATTTAAAGACCTAATTCAGAAATGGGCATCTGAAATGAATACACACTTCTCAGAGGATGAAATTAAAGAAGCAAATAAATATATGAAAAAATGCTCCACATCGCTAGCCATTCGTGAAATGCAAATAAAAACAACACTGAGATACCATCTCACTCCAGAAAGAATGGCCATCATAAGGAAATCAACCAACAACAAATGTTGGAGTGGCTGTGGAGAAAAGGGAACATTTCTCCACTGCTGGTGGGAATGTAGACTGGTACAACTATTGTGGAGGCCAGTGTGGAGACTCAGAGTAGGACTAGAAATCCCATTCAAGCCGGCTATCCCCCTACTGGGAATTTTCCCAAAGGATCTGAAAACATTGTATCATAGTGATATATGTGTATCTATGTTTATAGCAGCACAATGTGTGATAGCAAAATCTTGGAAACAACCAAGATGTCCATCACATGAGGAACGGTTGAAAAAGATGTGGTATTTCTATATAATGGAGTATTACTCAGCTATTAAGAATAATAAGTTTGAAGCATTTATACTGAAGTGGATGCCACTTGAACATATACTCATAAGTGAAATAAACTAGACACACGTGTAAATATCGTATAGTCTCCCTAGCATAAGAAGCAAAAAGCAGAAATACAAAAGGAAATGTACAACAACAACTAAAATCAATTGAGTCAGATAAGGCAAAGTGAATGGCATATGCTGCAGGATATTAATCAGCTTTTCTTCTGGATGGTTAACAACCTAAGTTCACAAGTCAGAGTTGGAGAAATAGAAGAGCCACAAGGCCATCCAACATTTTGGCCCTAGCCTTTCAAGGTCAGTGAAGACTTAGGACATAGGAGAACCTGTACTGCAACGTCATGAAACTCAGTTGAGCTCCAAATTTCTGAACAAGGAGATTATGGAGCCACAGAGGAAAGAGATCGAAGTTCTATAGTGTGCCTGGGGAGAGTCACATGAAGAGAAAACTTTCTCTCATGCTCTCACAGAAAGCAAACTGATCAAGCATTGGGCATGACTCATCCACATGGATGACACAGACAAAGGATCTACAGAATAATGTACAGGACTACAAGATAAATCCTGAGAGGACTTCACTGACCACATAAGAAATATAAAGTTCATGTGTTGGTATATAAGTCTTGCTCTATCTAGGTCTTAACCCTCCAGCAGAAAAGTATAAAAATGAAGTATACATCGTGGGGCCATAATAATAAGCTGAGCTGTAAATGGCTGTGGTCGACAATTTCTTTGAATAACTCAATATTGTTGTGGAATGCTGGACTGTGTTGGACTGTGGTGTCGAGTTCAAGCACCTAAGTTAGTTGAATGACAATGGAGTGCCCACCTTTGACAGGTGTAGACAAAGGAAGGGGTATAGAAAGAAAAAATCATGATGTGTGTGTATAGACAGTACAGTTGGGATAGATAATGCTGTGCTTCTACATAATCCTATGAGAGGCAAGATCTGCACTAATGGTGGTTGGACAGGAAATTATGTTGGCTTCTAGTACTATGGTCATCAACTAGGAAAATAATTATTGTATTTTTGATATAATTCATGTATAAAAAATAAGATAAGTAAGCAGCTACACTCTTAATTTACTGATAAGACACATCTGCTAAAATAATATCTGTAAATATAATATCATGTATGCACCTTGTACTATACCAAAGCATTATGAAAACAGTTTGCAATGTATTAATTTATTGAATCTGTCTTGTTAAGGTGTCTTAAAACTGTCTGATTGATATTTGTACTTCAATAAAATAAAAAATAAATTAAAAAAATAAAATTTGCTCTAAATTTAGTATATGACTTGTCCTTTCTTGCTTTTCAAACTGATGTGCAAAGAAGTCAAGAAGAGATCTTGAAGGGTAATGGTTTTTTTTTTTTTTTTTTTTTTTTTAGTAGGTTGGTTTTGGTCTGATCTATTTAGTTTTTATAAATTGTATTTGTACTGAGAAGGATGCCATTAGAAAGCTGATGGTTAAAAGAAAAACAGAAAAATTCCCATGTTACATATGGAAAGTGAGAGAATTTTTCAGTTATCTATACAATTACACTTGCACATGCTTGAAAAATTTTAGCCAGGAATGCTTAATAACATTTGCATGGTTAAATGAGACAGCAGAAATAACTGGAAGGGCCTCAGGGCATGGTCATCTATTTAAGCATCCACTTGGATTTTCAACATAATTAGTCGTATAATTGGGAGCCTAAACTTAGTAGATTCATGTAAGTAATTATGCATTATTAAAAAGTGCTCGTAATGTTTTGTTCTCTATTTTTTGCCAATCAAATTGCTAAGGAATATTCACATGTTATCATATACATTTTTAAGGGAGATGACAGTGTAAGGTCTTAGATGTAGGCAAGGGGCCAAGTAAACTCATTCAAATGAGAGGTAGTTAAGGCAGCTATTTGGACTTCTGTGCTTTTAGGGAGTAGACCAAATTATAACATTCATCTATTCACCTGTGTTTAAGACCTTTCTGAAAAAACAATACATTGTTTCTTTTGCCTAGATTATACACAACACAAATAGGCTGTATATTTGATAGAAAATTAATAGCTGTCTCTTATGCAGTATATTTCTCTGTTTTGATAATCCTGTTAGTGGGTGATGCTAAAACTTTAGGCTAAAAGGATATGAACAGTGTAAATATTAGTCTCACAATTGTTTGAGAGTTATTTTGACCTAATTTCCTGGCTTCTCTTAACTAATACTCTTCTTCACTATTGATTTTGAAGTTTCATTGCATTTATTTTGTCCATTTTTATTTTTAATATCTGAATTTAAAATATGCCAAAAATTTGAAAACTAAATATCCCATCCCAGGATAGAAATATCTTTGGAAATATTGCATAAGAGTAGACATAAAAGGCACAGTTTTAATGCAGAGATAACAGATTCAACAAAGGCTAAAATCAGATGGTCTTTTTATTTTTTTAATTTTTTATTTGTTTGCTATAGAGTCTTGTGCAGACTTGTAGTGAGCCTCCTGTCTCAGCCTCCTCAGCGCTGGAATTACAGGAATATGCTACCACACCCAGTTTTGGTGGTCTGCTTGGCACCTGGGCTCCAGGGCCAGCACAGCATGTGGCACCCAGGATTGAACCTGGGTCCTTGCCTTTTCCAGGCAGGTGTTGAGGCTGCCAAGATATTTTCCCAGCCCTCAACTAGTCTGTTCTGTTTTCAGGTACCTGACTCCATGACAGAAGCCAATAAATACAGTGTTTTTTATTTTTATTTTTTTAAGGCCTAGCACTCAAATGAAATAACTTTAGTTTCCCCCATTGGTCTGACAAAGTCTAATGTTGTTTACCTTAAAGAGAATAATGAAAGAACCTGTATTTGCTCAAAATTTTTGGTTGGAGGCTAACATGAAATTAGAAAAGATAAAAACCTGAATACACTGTAGAGCTAAAGGATTTGGAGATGGTGACTTTCGTCAGTGATTTTAATACTTATTTCATTGCCACAAAGTTCAGAGAGTTGAGAAAGTAAGTATGTTCAAGGGCACTTGTGGTGATTTGGAGATTTATTTAGGCATTAAAATTAAGAAATACACTTCTATTTCTTCTCATGAGATTCTTGGCCAATTTTTTTTTTTTTTTTTTTTGTATTGAGTATATTGTGTTCATTTCCAAGAGGCAGAGAAGATTCATGAACAAAGAAGTATAAATCCAGGGATTGCTATTCAAGCCAGACATCACTTATAAGGCACTATATATAATTTCTAGGAAGAATATTTGTCATAAAAAGAATCTAGGTTATAGAACACTCACCCTGATTAGAATTAGAAATACAAGGGAAACAAAGTAAAAAGGTTTAAAGAAAAGTCAATTCTGGGATAGTAGATCATTACGTAGTTTTTAAAAAAATCCTAAATCAGGAAAAGTTTGTAAAGAATTAGAAGAGAGCAAAATTTATGCCTTCAACCTGTCCATACTTTAAATACCATGTCACATCGCTTCCTTTCTCAGAAGAAATTTCATGAATCAATAATTGCCAGAGTTGACCTTATGAAATCTTACCAACAAAGGATAAAACACAAAGGACAGCAGAGGCTTGTTTTTTGCTCCCTAAAAAACTTCTTCTGTGGTGGTGATGTCCTGTAATTTGTAGTCACAGATAAATGTACCAGTGGCAGAAAGCATTTGGCTACATTGGTATATTTATCTGTGTCTACAAGTAACAGGACATAACCACCACAGAAGAAGAGATAAGCTCCATTCCTGGGAATGAAACAAAAATAAATGCATGACAACTAGATTTCTGCAGAAATCCAAACCTTTACCTTCTCCTGATAGGGCCCAGAATTTATTGTGATTCTGTGTGGTGTAGCCACAGAACATGATCTTCCTCAGCTTCTCAAACTAGCAATTGAAGACCAAATTGAAATAAGATTAGAGAAACCTAGCTACCCTTTTCTTGGGAATGGTGAGTTCAGAGTGCATGGACGGTAACGCCATCAGCTACCAAGAACTGTGAACAGAATCTAAACGAAGTTCTTGTCTGAGCAATCAAGAATTCTCTTTTATTGAACCACAGCAGCAGATAGAGGAGGAGATTCTCAGAGGGAGAGAAAAAAATAAGAAAAAGAAAAGGGAAAAGGGAAAAAAAGAAAGCAATCTTTTAACCCAAGGGATCTACAGCTACATTATTATTTCTCAATGAAGCAAGCATTAGCTTCTGAAGAAAATATATGATGATGGGTGAACTGTGTATAAATGAGGAAGTTTGAGATTCAGGCTCAAATTCTGCTGTCCTTTTGCCTTTCAAAGTTAGTTATAATTAAATATTCCTTCTTTCCCTTTCAGCACATTGGTCCTCTGGCATTGTTTTACTTTCTTATCAGCTGCAGAAGCCCCTGATATTAGAAATATACTCATATAATCTGGTACATCTTAAATATATTTAGCAGAAAAGATATACAGCCTGCTTGCACATTTTTTGAAGCCAGTATGGAGTGTATACAGAATTATACACACACACACACACATATATATATATATATAATTTTTATTAATTTTATTGAGAAACAAATAGCAATGAGATAATTTCACAACCAATTAATAGCACAGTTTCAGTAATTAGTACATTGCATATTGTTGTCTTTGTGTGGTTATTCATTCATAGTACAAGAGGCAGATATGATATCCTGTCCAAACACTATTAGTACAAATCTTTCTTCTCATCGAATTAAGAGAAAGTAGCTGTATATCTATCCTATTTTGTATATACAAATACAAAATGAATATATTGTATTTTTATATCCTGCTGGTCTCTTCAATCTTGTTTCCTGTGACAAAAACAGAAGTAAAAACAGAAGATCTTGAGGATCTCTGCCTCAAAAAAAAAAAAAAAAAATTGCAGCCAGCCATACATCCTGCCTATAAACGCACTTCGTAAACTGTAATACAGACAGAAGTTTGTCCTAGCTTGCTCTCAGATGGGAACCATCTTGAAGAGCCCTAGAGACCTTGGGGTCAGGGCAGGCTAAAGCAAATTGTGCTGAAGATCTTGGTCGTTCGTCACAATAAAGAGGGAGTTCTGTGTCCAAACCAAACCCACTGTGGGTCTGGATTAGTTTCCAGGGCTCAGGCTCTCCATGCAGAGATTTAGTGGCCCGGGACGCTTCAGCCTTACAGCTCCATGATTTTTGGTAAAGTTTCCTCCGTGATCCCTGCAATAGGGGAGCTCTCAGCTGCGAAGTCTTTGCCGGCTGGCCTTGCTGGCTTCAGCCCAGACGTGGCTTCTGCAGAGAGCCTATTGGCTGAGACTAGTCGCCAAGTCTTGGTCAGTTGCAAGAGGCGGAGAAGTGCAGCTTCGGTGAGCTCAGAAGAGGAGAGAGCAGGAAACTCATGAGCACTTGTGTTTGTACCCCTGCAGCGACGGCTCCTGAACTCTGAATTATGAGCATTAATTGTACGTGCTCATGGGAGAGCAGAGAACTTAGGTTTCATCAGAGTGCTTTATTATGCAAAAATTCTAAATGTCCTTTTTCATAAACAGGTTTACATTCATACTGATGAAACAATTCACTTTGAAATCCAGGGATAGTTTACAGAAGTTGAATTCAAAGGCAGATTCCCAGATCTTACAGTACTGATCCAGGCTCTGGCCTCATACCCCTAAAATATCTTGCCTCTGCTACCTAAACGGCTTTAATAACACTTACTAATTCTGGTCATAGGAAATTTACCATTGTTAAAAACAGACTGAATTTCTCTTTAATTCAGAGCTTTTTAGGCAAAAACCAGTAACAGTTTAATCAGATTGCTTTCCCTTACAAACCTTGAGATCTTCATGTCTGCGTCTAGTACTATGAATAACTAATATGAAGACAACGATATGCAACGTATTAATTATTGTAAGTGTCCTACTAATCTGTTTTGAAACTGTTTCCTGGTTACTTCTTTCTCAATAAAATTAATATAAAAAACAAATCTTGATATCTAACTTCAACACTCTGTGGGAATGGCTGTTCTCACTTGGAAATAAATAAAGTTGGAGGAGGGTTAAGTAAAGACAAGAGGTATTTTTATAATCTAGGGAGAATATCTGATTTTTGAAACATTGCCTATGGCTTAAAAGTATTTCATAAACTTTAACTGTAAGAAATGGATTATTCGACAAATCAACTATTCAGTGTGCCAACCCTTGTGCCTAAAGTAAAAACCAGTTAATCTTCTGCACTAGGTGATGGTCAGTCTTATTTTGCCTTTTATTTTTAGAGTAGTATTGGTTGAAAGTCACACATGAAAGAGTAACTAAAAACTCAGCTCAAAGTGGCTTAAGAAATAGGAATGATTGGGGGGGTTAAAGATGTGTTGGCCAAAGGACTCAAACTTTAGGTAGGAGGAGTAAGTTTAGAGATCTATTTGTACCACATGGTGTCTAGTGAATTAGAATATGATGTATTTTGGAAAACACTAAGCAGATTTTAAATGTTCTTTCCATGAAAATAAATATATGAGGTCATATGTACCTTAATGAGCTCACTCTGTCATGTGTACATATATATCTTTCAAAACATCATGATGCAATATATTTGCATGATTTTCATTTGTCAATTAAAAGTAATAAAAAAACAGGAAGTTTGCCTCTCATTGAAAGTGCTGGTAATTGTAGAATTGGTTCTTTTAGTCTCCAGAGGAGCCATGAAACATCCAGAGCACACTTTTCCTAGCTGTTGCTTCACCATTTTGATCTGTTAGTTGTAAGGTGGCCCCAGCAACCCCAGGCATCACATATTCACATATAGACCTTTAAGCCAGGCAGAAGGAAATCTTTCCATCCTCTTTTCATTTTTAAGAATGAAAGAAACTTTTGGATTTAAATATCTTCTAAAGACCCATGCAATAACAGCTTGATTAACCTGTGGTGCTACTGGGATGCCTCCTTTAGAAGGGAGGGCCTAACAAAAGGTCATGAGGATTTCCCTTAAGAGGCATCCTGAACTGCAACCCTTTCTTTCTCTTCCTGCTTCCTGAGCACTCTGAGATGGACAGCCTTCTTCCCTGTATCCCATCACTTCTATGGTGCTCTGTCTTGCTACAGACCTGAAAGCAACTGAGCCAACCATGAGCTGATATGGGGAGCCAAAATAAGCTTTTCTCCTTTTCAAGTTGTTCGTTTTAGATATTTGTTTCAGTGACAGAAACGGGATTAAAGTGTAAACCTTCCTAGGGTTTTCTCAGAAGATTTTCTTCTCTCCTATCATTGCTTAGAATTATGGAGCTTCTTACAGTTTCACCTCTGCTTACTGCCATCACCTGCCAAGTGCATTGAGATCACAGCAGTTGACAGCAGTTCAACAACTAAGGATAGAGAAAGGCCTCACCTCTTAGGAGAATATGGCAAGTTGAGCGATAAGAACTAGAAGAATTCTTTTACCATGGTTGAATATTATGGTTAGATCTAGAATGCCTCTTTCCCCAAAGCCTCATGTGTTCAGAAGTGGGGCTTTTAGAAGGTGATTGGATTGTGGGGTGCCATAGATGAATACATTGTTAGGAGGTGGGGCCTGGTTGGAAAAGGCAGGTCGCTCGGGATTTGGGAGGGTGTCTCCCTCTCCCTGGTTCCTCTCTTCAGGTTCTGCTTCCTGGATTCCAAGCCACAACAGGTCTTCTCTGTGATACCCTTCAAGCTTGCTCTTCCTGCTTTGGGCTACCAGCTGAATTTTCTAAAAACCATGAGCTCAGATGAACATCTTTTCCTTTAATTAGTGGGTCTTTGGTAATGGCTAAGACATCAGCCAGTGACCACAGGAAGGTGGGCAACAGGGTCTTACACAGTGCATTTTGTCACTGGCCCTCAAGCCAACATGGTGAAGAAGGAGCAGTCATCTTCTTCTTGTTGATCAGTTAAGAGATAGTTACCCAGATCTGTCAGCTAGGAAAGGACAGACATGGAATTCAAGCAAAGGGAAGAAATACAAAGCCCAAATTCCTCCCTACATAAGCTCAGGGATTATGACCGCAGAGGGCTGTTCATCACTGAACTTTGTGTTTTCCCAATTCCCAGATCTGGCTCTCTTCAGATTTACCTCAATTGTATGCTTTTGTTTTTTTTGTTCTGAAAGCCTTAAGGAAGTGGTATTGTAGAGTATAATCCAGGATCTTGAAGTCACTGCTAATGATTTCTCTTATAAACTTTTATATACCTACTTCAAAATGCATTAACATACTTGGGATAGCCTGACAGAAACAAGGTAAAAAGTTATTCACATGAGACTTACTGAAAATCACATTGGGAACAATGATGTCTTAAAAACTCACAGGGTACTGGTTTTGATAGTTTCTTAAATTTAATTAGAGTAAAATAAAATGTAAAAGCACAAGTATTTTCTCTAAAATGTAAGAATCATAGACTTAAGAACTAAGAAGGAATTCAGAATTTATGCAGTCTAATAATCTTCTCACACTTTAATTTTACAAATGAGGAAATTTAATCCAATACGGAGAATCTTTAGTCTTTAAGGACATTAGGAATAAAAGAATGTATCAAATAATTATATGCTTGATGTATCTTCTATCACATATCCCATTGTGTTGTAATCATATCAATACTAATGAGAGTAGTCTCTGAAAGTGATTTACTTTCAGATTTACTTTTTTTCAAGAGTAAGGAATTATTTGGGATTTACCCACTAGACATGTACAATCAAATCTGTTTGCTTTAAAATTACTTGGAATTTTTCCTTCCTGTGTGCTTATACTATTAAGTGGGTATGTATAAAAGATGAATTGCTTTTATCATTATTATTACAGAAATATCTTTTGCTTTTTAAAAATGTACTTTTTCTGGGGATTTTTCTAGAAGTAGTTGATTGCAGCTCTGTATTCAAAGACATGTATAATTCTTTTCCTGGGATATGTGTTTATTATTATTTTTTATTAATTTTATTGAGAAACAAATAGCAATGAAATAGTTTCAAAACACGTTAGTAGGGTAATTGCAATAACTACTACATTGTATATTGTTACCTTTGTAGTAGTTATTCATAGTTTCATAGTACAACTTGCAGAAGTGATATCCTGTCCGAACACTATTAGTACAAATCTTTCTTCTCACTGAATTAAGAAAAAGTAGCTGCATATCTATCCTAACTACTTTTTATATACAGATACAAAATGGTTCTTCATTTATATCCCCCTTTTTCATTTAGTTTTGTCAGAGATAGGTATTCTTTGGCATTTAAATATTGTAGATATGTGAATTCAGCAAAATAATCCAATATAGTCTAGTAATGCATAATAGTAGTGGGTTATCCATAGAACTGGCAATGTCAGAAGTTGTTGACTTGAGCCTTTCACAGCTCAGCACATTAATATTGATTAACATTTTATACCTCATTTTTATACTTTTCTGCAGTATACTTAAGACCAAGATAAAGCAAGACCTATACAACAAGAAATGTAACTTTTTGTATCTGACAAGGTCAGTCAAATCACCTCAGGATTTTTCCCTGAAACCCTGTACTGCACTTTGTAGATCCTTTGTCAGTGTCAGCCATGCGGATGAGTCACGGCCATTGCTTGACAAATTTACTCTCTGTGACAGCCTGAGAGAATGTTTTCTGTTCATGTGACTCTCTTTAGGCACATTCTGCATCACTGATAATTTTTCTCTGTGGCCCCATAATCTCCTTGCTCAGAAAATTTGGGACACAACTGATTTATAGTATGTTACAGTTCAGGTTCTCTTATGTCCTGAGTTCTCATTGACCTTGAATGGCTAGGGACAAAATGTTGGCTATCCTTGTAGCCCTTCTTTTTCTCTAATTTTTGTATGATGTTCCTGAAATAATTTCTCCTAGAAAATAGCAAGGGAGCCATCAAAACTCACAAAGTTGATTCTAGGGCTTCCTCTGTGAAGAAGCCTGTGATGATTTGGAACCTAAAGTGACCCTGGTTAAAGTATATTACCCATAATCCAAGCATTATGGCTTGGTCTCTGCAGTCTGAGAGAAGAACATGAGAGAAATCAAAACACGTCTCCTTTAAGAAGGGCCTAGCTTCTGTGCACTGAGTAGGGCTGTTGAAACCGTGTTCTCAAAGAAGATACTGACTATGTGAGCACTGAGGAAATTTGGTGCAAATACTTACTATGGAGGTTCTGAAACTGGCAGTGGTCTGCTTGGCTGAGACTGAAAATACCTCCTTGGAATACTATTTCCTCATTTGGGTGTGTGTTTGGGATCAGAATCAGGGCATTGAGTACACTCATCACATATACTGTCACTGAGCTACGCCTGCAGCCTCCCATTTAATTGAAATTCACTTTTACTTTATTGTAAGTCCCATGGTACATGATTGCTCTTTTGGTTTTATGTAGTCAAAAAGTTTTAAATATAAATATGTTTACTTTTTGTTTTTGTTGTTTGTTGTAGTGCTGAAGATGGAGCCAAAGGCCTTAACGTGCTATCCGCACACTGTGCGACTGAGATACACTCCCAGCCTGGCGGAGTATCACCGCCAATAGGTATGTGAGTGATGAAATCTCTTGGCTTTTGTGTGCCTAGAAATAATTTTTTTTTTTTTTTGAAAAGGTACTTTGAAAGATATTTTCCCTGAGTAAAGAATTCTAGGTCCTACACTTTCTTTTTTCTTTTAGTGCTTTCCATAAATATATTGTTCTATTCTCTCGTGTGTGTTGTTTTCCGTGAGAGACCTGCACCTGACTTGGCTCCTGTATATGCGATTGGTATGCGCTTCCTTTCTCACCAAATGCCACCTAGGCTGCTTTAAAAATATTTATCACTGGTTTTCAAGCACTATGATTACAATTGGTTTATTATTCTATTTTATTTTATTTGCTTAGGGTTTCCTGAGCTTCTTAAATCTGCATTCATAGTTTTCATCACATTCAGAAAAAATCCATTAGTATTTACAATTGTTTCCCCTCTTGCCTCTTAGCCAGCTTATTTTCATTAAGCTTCCTAATGGTGGCATCTGATGGGCCCTACTTTTTTTTCCCCCCTTCAGCCTTTATCTCTGGCTGGAGAGTTTGTACAGCTGTATCTTCAAGTTCACTGCTTTCTCTGTGTTGTCTAATCTGCTGTTTGCTTTCCATCATGGGCATTTTATTTCTGTCTTCTAGAAATTCAATTTGGGTCTTTAAAAATTTCTTCCCTGACTCTACAAGCTCAACCTTTCTGCTAACTCTTTGAACATATGAACTGTATACTCCTATGTTACTTTATGCCATTGTCTGGTTGTAATATCATTTATATCATCTCGGAGGCACTTATGCAGCTTGACCCTTGTGCAATCCTGCGACACTAATGCAGCTCAACCCACTTGTTTCCCCTTTCTCAAGGTCTCTGTGCTGTGCTGTCTCTTATGCTTTGTAAAAAATTGTCATCAGTTTCTCTTCATTTTTTCCTTGTTGTTTGTCATGCTTTCCTGCTTCTTGACATCTCTGGATATTGAAATTTTTACTTTGTTGAATTGCTAGGTATTTCTTTCTCCTATTATTATTCTTGGGTTTTGTTCTTCTTTGTTGGTTAGGTTACTTGAAGGAGTCTGATCCCTTTGATATTCATTTTTTCAGCTTAATTAGTTTGCACCAAAGTAACCTTTCATGTGGAACTAACTATTCCCCACTACTAAAGCAATGCCCTTCTGACTCTTGCTAGTACTCGATTCTCCAAGATGTTCTCCTGGATGCTGGGAACACAGAAGAATTCCCAGATAGTAAACATTAGTGATTGTTTTACATGATCCCTTTCAGTCTGTGTTTTCTCTGGCCTTTGGTAGTTTCTTCATGAGTCCATACTTATCAGTATTTAGCTGAAGATGGAAAAACTCTTGCTCACTTCCTTTCTGCGTAACGCTTTCCTTTCAGAATCTTTGATGTGAACATTTTGACACCTTGGCCTCCCTGAACTTCCAGCTCAGTTTCTCATCTCTTATCTCAGGTTGCCTTGCTTCTCTGCTGTGCTGGAACTTAGGAACCCTTTCTAGGCAAAACCCTGGGGCACTTATGCAGTTCAACCCATTTATTTCCCTTTTCTCAAGTCCACCTTGCTGTGCTGTCCCTTAACCAATGTCTACAAAAAATTGTCTCAGGTACTTTGCTTGTACAACTGTTCAAAGCAGAAGGGTAAACCTTGAGCCCATTACTCCATTAGGACCAGAAGAGTAGTCATACTTGTTTCTTTTCTCTATGATTATATTTATGCAGATTTTAGTCCAAAATGTAAGCTTCAAGAATTCTAGGCATGACCATGAATCTAGAAGATTTTACGCTGCAATATTTTAAGTGAGTTGGTTCTCTTTGACTAGTTGCATAACCACTACTTGTTTGCTTTTAATACGAAGCTCTAATAGCATCAGAGGTTTCTAAGAGCACAAAATAAAGAGAGAAGTAAAAAAGAAAAAGATGCAAGATGTAGCTTGTACTAACTATGAAGTACAATGATATATAAGGAAGTTCAACCAATATAAAGAATTTTGGGCTAGAACTTTAGAGACTGGGGTTATGGATCCATTTGTTCTTCAGGTGTTACTGTATGACAGGCTTTCCTTGGGCCTGAGGACATTAGGAAGCAAAGATATGAGCCAATGGGTTTCTTTGGTACTGTCAACCAAATCATTTCATAATTCTGCAAAACTCAAAGAAAGGTCAAGAGGACTTTAACTTAATTTCGTAAGATGGAAAGAAAGAAAGTGAAGGACAAGTAAAGAATTTAGAGGCAGAGCTATTGCACAGTGATGTTCAAGAGGAAAGAATAACAATGGATAGAGAGGCTTGCATAGCCAGAGACTGGGAGTCCTAGAAACAGTAGAGAGAAGGACAGGAGAAAGTTGAGGAAATACTGGGGATAAGCAGGGTAAAAGATTGGAAATAGGAGGGTGAACTGAAAATCTGCAGATGAAATAATTTGCTCAGTTTGGTAATCTTGACAGTGCTACCAAGGGAAAGAAAAGCTGTGTATGATGTCAGAGAGCTTTAGCACAAGGTTTTCCTTAGACTTGACATTTGTACAGTTATTTAATACCTAGTGATAATGACAATAATAGCATCTCCTTTTGTGGAAGCCCACAGAAACCTACGTTTGTAGTGGGGACATTGACAAAATGCTCCTGAGTATCAATATTGTAGCTTTAAAGACTATAAAATACTTAGGAAAATGTTGTTCCAGAGGAATCTATCAATCAATCATTGTGTCAAACTTGAGATAACAAGCTACAAAAACTTGACTCGAGACCTTTTGCTGAACAACACAAAGCTCAACCAGATCAGTAAACTCCTGTGTCATGGAAGGTGAGCTTTGATTCAGTCCCAGTGTTCATCAGAACCACATTCTGTGTCATGACTTGGAGCACTTAGCAAGGGTGGAGATTTGCTGTGTGACAACAGGACGAATCAATCCTGCTCTTGTCTTTTCATTTAATACCAGTCCCTCCTCCTCATGATGACTGTGTAACCAATGGAAATGGCTGGCCATCTTAGAACATGGAAATTGACTTGTGACCGGGCTTTCCCACATGATCTTACTACAAAGATGAGTTCACCAATGAAAAACACAACAAAGAAGAGGGCAGGGAAATGGCATGACATTAAACTCTGAATGTAACAGCAAGAACTACGAGCTAAGGGCTGTGAGGTAGTCCTGGTTTTGAATATTTTCTCCTGAGAATATTAAATTATTCATAAAAGTATCATGATATTTTTGCCACTCAAGTAAACTTCTAACATGCATTTCATCAGAAACAGTAACTTTTTAATAATTTTATTGAGAAACAAATAACAATGAGACAGTTTCAAAACTGATTAGTAGGGCAGTTTCCATAATTAATACGTTGCATATTGCTGTCTTAGTGGTTACTCGTAGTACAAGATGCAGACATGATATCCTGTCCACAAACACTATTAGAACAAATCTTTCTATTCACTGAATTAAGAGAAAGTAGCTGTATATCTATCCTAGTTATTTTGAATACACAGATACAAAATGGTTGTTTATTTGTACCCCCTTTTTTTGTTTAGTTTTCTCAGAGAAGGGCATTTCATTGTCATTTAAATATTGTAGGTGTGTGAATTCAGCAAAGTGAGAAACAATATCTTTAAGTACAGACAAGTCAGCAATTTCATTTAGTCCTATTCTCAGGGTTTGTATACTATTTCTCTGGTAAAATTCACATTTGGCTACAATAGCAAAGCGCATTGAAGTCATATTACTGACATTATTATCAGTGACATGGGTGTCAATGTTGGCACTTAAATGGCTATAACTATATGGCTAAGTTACTTTGCTATTAAATTGCATGAGGAAAGCATTTGTTTTTGTATTGCTATATCTCATCTGGTTCTGTGAGCGCCAAAAGACCAGATGAACTAGGATTTCCCACTTAAACTTTTTCTTGCTTTTTGGAGGAACAGTTTCAGTAAGGAAGGCAAGCTGTACTCTGGAGAAATCAAGAGAAATTCATTGGCCCTTAAGCTGTCAAAGCCAACCACTGTCAGTTGCTTCAGACTTGAATAATTTTTATTAAAGTGCAAGAAATTTGAATTCTACCCTAAATTTGGGAGAGCAATCTCTTCTTATTTTGATGCTGAAAGGGAAGGAGGAGTGTGAGTCACTCCAAGCATGGGTAAACGCTAGCAGAGTGAGGAGGTGCTAGTGTCAGGCTCCCTCTGAGAGGCATAGAGACGAGAGAGAGCAGGCTGCTCAGGAGTCATCGTGGTGTTTCATCTGGGGACCCGAGTGCTCCCACTGCACTATTCCCTTAGGGGGCCATGTTCCTCTGCTTAAAAGAATATTGCCTGCTCTCCAAGGTAATGACTTGTTTGCAGGATGGAAGTCTCAGAGGCGATGATAACTGGATAGTTTTTATAACGTATCTTTCAGGCCTTTGATCTGTTCTTTTCTGAATACGTGGGACCCCTCGGTAGCAAGATTAAAGATGCCTCTTCATAGAAGAAAGGCAAAAGATGAAAACTTAAAAGTGACTCAGGCTTCCAAATAATATTTTTGTATTTTTTCATTTTGTCAACATCATGCGTGGTGAGTGCTGTTCTTCATTCATGTGATAATTGGGTGGCAATCCAAATACAGCACAGGAGCACAACTTTTCTAGGTAAACTGTGGAGTTTGTTTTAAATAATGGTTAGGGCAGATGAGTTTATGATCAGGGGAGTCATACTCATCTTGAATTATATTTAACTCAATAAATATTACTTGGGGCTTTGTTAGTCAAGCATTGTGTCTTTTGCTAAAACTTCCAAGAATTAAGATGTGATTTTGAAAGAGACTCATATTGAGCAACAAAGACATTACAGAAATGACCACGGTGGGATGCTGGATGCGACAGATGAAAAGTGCTTGGAAAGAAATGGGTAGCAATCATTTTGGGAACAACAAAAAGAGAGTGAATTCTAAAGCAAATATGATTTTTTGAGCCTAATTTACTATTATTTACTTATTTATTCTGTGGAGAAAATCAATTCCAGAATGGATTGTTGGTTCATTTAAATGGCCAAAGGAGGAGTAAAAGAGTTCAAATCACAAAGATTTTGCCTCACGATTCTAATGTAGCTATGCTGAAATATTTCAAAATTTTCACACTAAGAAGTTGGATTTTCAAACAGATAATTGTGTAACCTAGAGGCTTATCATAGGCACTACTTTTTTTGTTTCTGTCTTATTTTATTAAAAAAAATTCCATTTAAAGGTTTTTAGCCATGAGAGCCTGACCAAGCTGATACAGTGTCAATTCTGAAGAATGACAGGTGTGTGTTTTGGAAAACAAAGACAGTAACAGAACAAGTTGTCCACATTGACACAGAGAGAGAGCTGATGCTTCTATTCTCTCTAGTAGTTTGACATTTTTTGCTCTAATTCTGCACAAGAAAAAATGTGTAGGGGTAAAAAAGTAGTTATTAAAAGATTAGAGCAAATCTTTTCTAAATTAATATTGAAGGTCAAATTGATAAAAACAGGAAAATTATGAGTAACATAAGTATATCATCTATCTGTGTTTGCTCATGTTCAGAGAGCATCTATCAACATTTTCTCCATTTATTTAAAAAATTAAATTAAAAAATAAAATAATAATAAAACATTAAATTAAAAAACAAAATAATAATAAAGCATATAAGGCATGATACTAGGCATTTTGAATAGCATGGACTTATTTCACATTCCTTATAATTGATCAGTGCATATTAGGCATATGAGGAGAAAAATCAGATTTATCAGGTAGAGAAATCATTTACTACTATTTGTGTGCTTCTCTTTCATGCTGAAGGCATAGCCTGGCACCAAAGTATAGCCAGCCTTCATGTAATAAAGAATTGATTAAAAACAAACTACCAGTCAAGTTTAAATCAATGGTGTCATTTTCCAGTAAAAATGAGTTAATTAACAAGAATGATACCAAAGCGTTTTCAAAACTCCAAGACTTACCAGTAACTAGGTCAAGTTCATGGTCACTTCTGCACTCCTTCCATGACAGCAGATGGTCAAGGCTGGAGGCATCTTGAGATTCTATATGACTGCTCATGGCAAGCATCATCTGGTGAGCTCTGGCTATTCCGTAATGAACTTGTGTTTCTTCCATCAGAGACATGTTCATTAGCTCTACTGCTGTGTTAAAGGCTTGTTGAAAGTACTCAGAAGCTTTACTGTACTGTCCCTGAGAAAAAAAAGACAGAAAATACTGCTCTGAATTTCTCTTCACCATTGCACATATTTGCTCAGCTCACCTGCTATGTTATATGCTGACCTCTGAGCAATTTTTCTTCAAGCAGAAAGGGATGATAAGGGCCGGCCAAACAGTTCAGTGGATTAAAGCTCCTACAAGCAGGTGCGGGGGCCAGAAGTTCAACCCCCAGGCCTGCTGTGCTGGCTCTGCCCCTGGGCATGCTGAGATAGCAATTGAGACTGGGCATGGTGGCACACTCCTGTAATCCCAGCTCTTGGGAAGCTGTAAACAGGTGGATCGCTACAATTCCAATCTAGTAGTGAGACCCTGAACACCCTGTACATCCTTCCCTAAAAATAGAAAAACAAACAAACCCCCCAAACCCAGAAAGGGATGATAAGCCATCTCTCTATTATAGCAGGCTGCTTTCTAACAGTATTGTTTGTTTTTCAAGATCTTGAAATCAATTTGGCAGAAAGTTGTGGCTCTTAGATTGAATTATATGAAACTTAAGTTCTTTTAGATTAAAAAAATGCTCAAAACCGTCAGTTTCACATGGCTTAACCAAATGTATTTGAGTGAAAAGAAGTTTGGGAAAGAGTGAGAAGGGTCATTGATTTGGGTAGAATTTTTATCACTTGGATCATTGTATTTATCTAATAAAATGTTTTTTTAGATACCTTTGTTTTCAGGCACAGAATGGGTTCAATTTTAGGACTCATTTCATCAATGGCCAATGAATATAAACATATCAGCTAATTTTGTTACTCTTCATTTCCACCATATGTACCTATCATTTTTTATTGACAATGTTGAGGTAACCTAGATTTTTTTTTTTTTTTTTTGTATTTTAGGGAAGGGTCTACAGGGTGTTCAGGGTCTCACTACTACATCGGACTCATAGTGATCCACTCGCTCAAAGCCTCCCAAGACCTGGGACTACACGCCCAGTCTCAATTGCCACTCAGTATGCCCCAGGGGCGGGGACAGCACGGCAGGCCTGGGGAATCAAACCCCTAGCTCCTGTGCCTGCTTGCAGGTGCTTTAATCCACTGAGATTTAAAAAATACTAACACTAGCACAAATTATCATTTAAGTATCTACCTCTTCGCTAAGTACACTGTAATATTTCATATTATGAAAATTTAAGATTTGGGTTTTTCTGTTTGGCTTTGTGTTTGACTAACTTTGTTAATTTAAACAGAGTCCTTCTGTGTTATATGAGCAATAACTTTTGTCTGCTAAGGTTTCATCTGTTAACAATTATTTTATTTAAAAATCATAAAACATGAAATTTACATGAGAAGATTACCTAATTAGGAAAGAATAAGACTGTATCAAAAGACACATTAGCCAGTTAAGTCTGGCTGAGAAGTGATATAAATATTACTGATGAAGAAAACAAATTAGCTAACACTGTAGTTTGTTTGGGTAGACGTTAAAGACATAGGATAACATGAAAATATATGACTGCCTTTTCCTAAGAAACAGGGAGATATAAGTAGGCATTAAACCCGGAACCTTCGTGCTAGCCTTTATTTTTAAAAAAAATTACTTAATAATTATTTAATAATTTAGCATCTTATTAAGTTGCTAAGTTGCCCATACTGATCGTAAACTTGAAATCCTCTTGCTTAGTCTTCCAAAGTTTTGGGATTTCTGGCCTTTCCTCCATTCTTGAGGCAGGATGTAATTATCTACTTGTTCTAGTTATATATCTGAGCTTTAAGCTATCTGTTTTAAGTAAGAGTTTTAACTAAGAAATTTGGACCATAACCATAAATAAATGGACATATGTTTGAAATTGAAGAATTATCCTTTGCTATGTTAAAATCACCTCATTCATTTGTTGGTTCACTCCTATTCAACCACTGTGCATGAAGCCCACGGACAGTGGTGACTGAGTAAGGAGCACGTTGTACAGTCAAATTGTTGAGCTTGCTGCTAGGTGAAGCAGCGATATACTTGCACTGAATCTTATTTAATGAGTGCTCCGCTCCCTAATGTAGGCAGATTATTCCTCAGATTGTTCCTAGAATTCCATCCTTGGCACACACACCCAACTGCTACAAAACAGAAGTCAGTGTACAGTTTTTTAACTTAAAATACTGCTAAGGAAATACAATATTAACTCTCAGATTTTAATTTTTGTACATACCTTTGTGGAATGAGAATTCACTAATGTGTATTGTATTTCCAGTTTTTTACTGCTTAAGTAATTTGCTCTTTAAATTTAAACTGCAAGACTTCCCAACAACATTCTATAGTTTGTTTCTGTCATCAAATAATTTCTGTTCTATTATAAAATTCAAAAGATTCCAAAAATTATCCCCAACATTATCTTTAACATATGAGTTTTAAAGTACATGGTGAAATGATATACTTCAAAATACATCTTATGGGAAGAAGACAACTTCAGTTTATTTTACATATAACCCTATTAATCATTTAGTGGATGATTCCAGGAGAGGATCCCAGTGACCTCATGGATGTTGAAACAAAGCTGCAATTATTACATCATAATACAATTTCAAGCATTAGTCTGATTCTTTCCAGATCCTTCTTCATATCTAAAATGTCATGCTAATCAACAGCCAAGCTCAAAATAAATGGGCATTTTCTCCGTATCAAGGGTGAATCATTTTCCTGCTTGTTTTTCCTACTATTTTAGTGTTGGGCCCATCATCCTTTTAGCTATATGATTATTCTTTGAACTTACTAAGGAATATGAAATCTCATAAAATGTCTATACCTGATTATCTTCCTGAAGACATTCTTAGTTGGCTGCTTTATATTAATTGTACATTTTCAATTAACACCCCATTAAAAGGTCATTGCAGCAAGTGAGGAATGGGTCTATCGTGATTACATAGCCAAATGGAAAACTAACTAGGATAAAGGATATTTTTAAGATGTTATAATTTTGATTATTTAATTTTAACTACCATTATATTAATCACATAATGCTCACATTATTGCAAGTACAATTTTGATTGCAATTTGTTCTCACACTTATATTATTTCTTGGAAATTACTGTGAAGAGGACGACCACATCACATGAGTAATACGAATCCAGGAAGTGCATGGTGAGTGTGGTCTGGAGCAGGTCTACCAGGCAGACTTGTGAGTCGCAGCAGTACTAGATTTTCTTTTGCAAACTTGGGATAAGTTCTCAAAATGTTAAAATACTGTGCACAAATAAAATAAAAATTCAGTGTGTAAAGTGAGAAAGTACTTCTTCCCAGGGGTTTGAAATTGGTTGCAAAATTAGTTCAATGACTTGACAGTGCTAGTGTGCTGATTCTGTATCCAGGTCCCTTCTGGGGACCAGAATCAATCAGTAAATAGGCATATTTGGTTTCTGCTCTGAGTAAGGCAGGGATAAGGTGAAGAGTGAGTGCTGCAGTGGTTTTTCAGGACCCTGGAAAATGTGGCACTTGGCAGCAGCTGGATGGTGATCAATGCGAAGGTGAGATCAGAGAGGGTTCCCTGGGGAGCACTCCAGCCAAGACACACACATGCCTGAAGTAGGAGCTAGCTTGGAATATTTGAAGAACCCCACAAAGGTCATTTTGGCTCTGTCAGGTACAAAAAATATCAGGAACCAGTGGGGTGAGAGATGGATGAGAACCATCAAATATTTTGGGACAAAGCAGGAAAGTATTATTTTGGCTAATGGGCCCAGAGGGTTCAGTCCTTGGCAAGCCAGCCCCATGGCAGAAATTGCATGGTGGAAGGGCAGCTCAGAGCAAAGCTACAGCCCATGGGATCCAGAAAGTGAAGAGAGAAGAAAATCTGGGTACAAAATAAACTTTTCTAGTTTATGTCCCCCATTGGCCCACTTCCTTCAACCAGCCATGGATTAGTTAGCCATGAACTCATCCGGATTAATAACCAACACTTTGTTCTAATAAATTCACACTTAAATGATATTCTTAGCAATTATTTAATAATTCAGAGTCATCCTGGGAAGCCATCCTTAACTTTTTTAGCTAGGAGTATATCCACAAAGTAATACTTAATGCTAAAGTCCAAAAATGAAATATAACTTTAACAGTTTGAAAAACAAACCAGGTTTATTTTGGGAAGATATGACATACAAACACTGTCACGGTATTATCTACTTAATATCATACTACCTTAAGAGATCATTTATTATAGGAGTTACTCAAGTATCTGAATGAAATTTTGAATTATTGCTATACATATTTGAAGGTAACATGAATATCTGAAATCCTTCAAATTTCTTTTTAAAATATGAAAAAAATTGATGAAAATTAACTTTCAGCTTTGACACAGATTTGAACACTAAATTTGTATCTAAGAATAAGAAATCAGAGCATAGAACACATATTGGTCAAAGCAGCGAAAATGTAAATACAAAAGTATTGCCCCACCAAATATATTATTTTCCCTATTTTTCTGTAGTTAGGAAAACAGGCTGACACACAGAATGCAGGTTAGGCTAAGGGTCCAGTTTTTTGGCATGGTGGGGTGGAAGGGTAAAATAATTTAGTGTTTTTGCATTTATGTTCTAAAGAAGAGTGCCTTCAAAAACATATTTATTGGGAATGTCAATTTTGCAGCCAAGAGATGTTTTCATTAGACTGTCAGCCTCATAAGGTTGTATTTTTATACTACTGTAGCCTACAAAGTAAACAGAAGCAAATACAAAATGACCCAAGGGCTCAATACAGCAGAGGGTGGCCCTGTACAGATGGCTGGGAGCTGGGGCAGCAGGACAAAGGAAGAAGGACAAAGGGGGAACCCAAGGGCAGCTGAGGCAACAGGCAGGGAGGGCAAAGAGAGAGAGGGAGAACAGAGGGAGGGAGGTGAAGACAGAGGGAGAGAGTGAGACAGCAAGGTTCAGAGGCCAAGAACAAGCAGGTGGGACACGGCCCATGGGGAAGAGGGAGGCACAGGAAGCTGAAGGTCTCAGCAGAGAGAGGGAGAGAGGGCCTGCAGGAGCAAGAGAGAGGGTTTAGAGCAAAAGGGTGCACACCTTGTTTGCAACAGCTAGAAATGAAGAGATCCTAGCTTCATACTTTCAAATTAATTTCTCGCTCATTTCCTTGAAGATCCTAAAAGTCCTTCTGATTTGAAGTCAACTTTATGACAAATACCAGAAAAATATAGTGGGTTAAGAGAGTGGATTTGAGTGCCACTGTAACCTAGAATGGGGACTTGGTATGACTTAAGTTCTCCCAGGATCTGGAGGAGAGCAATTATAAAAGCACTGTTGTAAGTGCCTGTGTACACTGATTACCCAGAGTCAAGTTAAAGGTGAGGTATTTGAGGCAACCCGGAAGTACAAGTGAGTTGCTTCGGATCCCACACCTGATAAATGAAGAGCTGGGCTTTTAGCCCCAGCAGTCAGCTTCAGAGGTAGTGCTCTTCACTCTCTGTGTGCACAGCCCCTTGAAGAAATTAAAACAGAGTGTATCAACACAGTTGGAGAACATAATTATCCTAAAAAGCATTGTATATTTTTCATGATTAAAAGAGCAATTATAAGGGCTGGCCTGATAGCTCAGCTGACTAAAGTGCCTTCTTAGGCAGCATGCAGTGGCTGGGCTTAATCCCCAGCATGCCATGCCAGCCCCCACCCCTGGGGCATGCTGAGAGGGCTATTGAGACTGGGCGTGGTGGCCCGTGCCTGTAATCTGAGCACTTGGGAGGATGAGAACAGGAGAATCACCACCAGTATAGTCCACATAGTGAGACCCTATAGACCCTGTCCTAAATACAGAAAAAAAATGAATAAATAAAACAGCAGTTATAACTAGAAAACTCAGTCTCTTTCATATAATTTCTCATGGAGAATATAGTTAATAAGAGACAACAGTGTATACATAAAAAAATCCATTAGGTTCAGTGGATTTTATCAATAATGGTTTCTTGAATGTGATAATTTTATTAGTTTTATTTTATACTTCTTTCTCTTTATTTTATTCCTCACAGACTCAAGCTGTTACTGAAAATCCTTTGAAGTTTCAGTCATTCTTGGAATTGTCCTTTCTTCTCTTGGGTGAAAGCGTGGGCCATCACATGTGGACTAATGAAAAGGGAATTTGGAGCCAGACGGATGGATCTCAAGGTGGGCAGATGAGCTGAGCCAATCTTGGGAATTTCCTTGGAATTTCACTGCTGTAATTGCTCCTCAGATCCAAAGTCACTGGCTGCAGGTTTATGGATCAGAGATTGCAGCTCTTGGGGACTGTGTGGTGGACAGAAAGGAGGAGGAGGAGGAAGGGGAGGAGGAGGAGGAAGGGGAGGAGGAAGAAGAGAAGGAGGAAGGAGGCATTTTCCCCCTGGTCCTGGACTTGCACGTTGTCTCCTTTCTTGGCCTCACACATTCTGACTAATACATTAGGGGTAGATGAGGATCAAGAGAGAGTGGACTTTTAAAACTGTACATTTCTCCATAATAAGCAACACACACCCTCACCTTCTTATTGTAGATGTCCCCAAGCATTGTACTTGCTCTCACAATGTCTAGGCTTTGAGAGTTGTTTCTTGCAATTTCCACAAATTTTTGCAAGTATTTAATTGCTTCTTTCATCTCTCCCTGGCTGGAAATAAATAAAATTGGAAAGCGTTATGGTATCAGCTCAGTGTCACACTGAAAAGAAAATATTTGTGTACTATTGCTGTGGAAAATGCAAGATGGTTACAGGATAGTGAAAATAAATCCCTGTGGCTTCTTTGTCACAGTTAAAACTTCAGTTTAACATGTTAATGCTTCTATGTCATTTAAGTCAGACATAGAAATGTTATGTATTCTGGAGTTAAAAATTTGAACTTTAGGCTCTCATACATGGTTAATTAGAATATAAAATGATACAGTTACCTTGGAAGACACTTTGGCAGCTTCCCCAAAATTGTACATAGTTACCATAAGAACTAGAAATTTGATTTCACAATATATAACAAAGAGCACTGAAAACTTATACCCCCACAAAACCTTGTGCATGGGTGCTCATGGCTCCATTATTTATAATAGTCAAGGAAGAGGAAACAGCCCAAAAGTCCATCAATCCATGAATGGCTCAGAAAAGTGGTATATTCATACAATGGAATATTTATCATAGAAAGGAAGAGAGTACTGACATATGTTGAAGCATGGATGGAACTTAGAAACATACTAAGGGGGAGAAGGCAGACACAGAAGGCCACATACTGGATGATCCTGTTTACATGACGTATCCAAGATGTGCAAATCCGTGCAGTCAGAGATAGCAGATGAGTGGCTGTCAAAGCCAAGGAGTGGCAAATGGGGAGCGGATGACACTCGGCAAAGGGTTTCTCTTCAGACTGATGGGAAGTCCTGACATCAGATAGTTGTCGTAGTTCCACAATTTTGTAACTATACTAAAACCATGAACTGTAGACTTTAAATGGGAGAATTGTATGGTATATAAAGTATATCTCAACGAAGCTGCTTTTTTCTTGAAAAGAAACTAAAATTTTTACGAACGATGAATATTAATTCTTATAAAGTTCCTTCCAGCACTGAAATCTCAGGTCACTAAAGTCACACATGTTATGTACTTTGGCAAAACACTCAAGAGGACATGATTTCCAATAGACTGCTAGGCATATATATATATATATTTAGTACAGATCTCACTATATAGATCAGACTCATAGTGATCCTCCTGTTTTCAGCCTTCCAAGTGCTGGGATTATAAGCCTGTGCAACCATGCCCGGTCTCAATGGCTGGCTCAGTGCACCCCAGAGGAAGGACTGGCATGGCACGCCGGGGATGGAACCCTGGCCGCTACGCTCTGCCTAAGCAGGTGCTTTAGTCCCCTGAGCTATTTGGCCAGCCAAGGCATTCATATATTTTTTAAAGAAACAATAGTAGACAATTTGAGAAAGGAAATGCTTATGTAGTACATGTGAATATTAAGGGTCAGGGTGTGTCATGAAAATCTCACCCACATGGATATTTCAGCAAAACTGACTCCCAGTACCAAGAAACTTCCAGAATTTAGCTAATGTCTTAAAATATGCTCATTATCTGAAAAATATAGCGGCCACTCTTGCAGAGTTTCACAGTTCATTGGAAGAGATGGATGTACAGGAGGTTAGTTGTGATAAACACTATACACTGTGGAGAGTGCTTTGAAACTTGGAACATATTGATTTGAGCACATCACAGATATGAAAGTTTTTTTTTTTTTTTTGGTACTGGGAATTGAACCCTGGGCAATCTGCCACTGAGCTACATTCCCAACATCTCTCTCTCTCTCTCTCTCTCTCTCTCTCTCTCTCTCTCTGTATCTCTTTCTCTGTCTCTCTCTCTCTGTCTGTCACTCTCTCTCCCTCTCCCTCTATCTCATTTTTTATAGATAAATTATACTTATTAGTTTTATCTGCACATGGTCTATTTTTTCTCTGTGAAAAAGCAAACACTGCCAATGGCCTCTTCAGTAAAAGCACAGTGTTAACACTTAAGAAGGTTCACATCCTTTGGCCAGGCTTAATTCCGAGGATGTAGAACCCTTGGCCATGACCACAGCTACTGTTTCACACAGCAGTATCTTCCACTTGCTCACTTTCAGTACTTTTCCAGTCTGCCAGTCTTTCTCCGCACAGTAGCAGTTGTCATAGAAGTCTGTGAAAGTAGAGGGCAGCTCATCAATATAATCACAGAGTGTGTGGAGGAATAAATCGTCTAAAATCTGCTGCAAAATTTCAGGAAACATAAAATGCATTGGCTTAGCTTCACTCCTTTTCATGGTCTAAAATGTCATGTATCTATCTCTATCTCTATCTTTAATTTTGAGGCAGTCCCTACACTCTCTTGGCTGAGCTCTAATTTTTGATCATCTTTCCTCAACCTCTCTCAGTGCTGGGATTACAATTGTACCTCTGTACCTAGCTGCACTTATATGAATTTGGAAGAATTATAATACATACCATGAAGGACACCTTTGAATTCTGATCTGCACAAATGTTTATTGATTCCCCAGCCTCTGCATTTTTCCTCCTCCACCTTTAGCTCCATCTCCATAACATAGGTTGACTCACTGATGTTACCATACTGTCTTTTTCTAGTTGTTTTTTCTGTTCTCAGTATTTGGTACTGCTGGCTACCTTCTGTTCCCTCCCTTCCTTTTGTGTCTAGTACTTTTCTTCTAGATCTTACATAAATTTGAGCTCTCTGCCCACCCAAAGTGGGGTCTTTCCAGAATTCTGGCTAGGACCTTGCTTCCCCTGCCTCTCACAGAGGACTGCAATAGTGATGTAACCTAAATCCTAGATGCAAATGCCAGGTAGATCCCTATTTCTGGCTCCAATCCCCCATGTGCCTCAGATTCCCTTCTCCAATTTCCCAGATGTTTCTTAGCCTGCAAGGAAAGACAGTTTCTATCTATAGTTGAGGATAACGTCTAATGATGAGACTGATGGTATTACTCAAATGCCTCTTCATAGTAGTATTTTAAAGCGTGCATACATCATTTAGTGAATTTTGTTCACAAAATGGGATCATTTGAGATTTTTTTCCTATGGTTTCTAAATATGACTTCAGATTCATTTCAGTGTTTTTAAAGACCAAACCTACCTCACAAATAATGACCTGCCACTGGGGCTAGTCAAAAAATGTGACATAAAAATACATCCGGAGGGGTGGGGGGTTTATTTGAAACATATAGTGGCAGAATTGGGGATATTAACTTACATAATCTTCTAACATTTGGGTAATAACATTCATTTTCAGAGATAAACAGTGATATGTGTATAAAATAACTTTCAAGTGATAGTGTGCTGCAGTGAATGCTAGAAAGATTTCGGTGTGAATCCATCTTGGCCTCTTAGATGAGTAAATCTGAACACATCAAAGCTATGAGCTGAAGAAGACTTTCATTTGCTTGTTTTAGAATGGCCACAATTTCTGGGAGATGAAAATGTGCACAAACGGGAAGCCTGACAAAGAGTAGGCTTAATTATAAGGCTGCTGTTCTGATTATGGTCTCTCCTTGAAATACATGGTCATCACACTTGCATCTGTCTACTTGACACCGACCACCACAATTTGGGAAGAAAATTCAGTGCAACTAAGTGTAACTTTTGGAAAACTTTTTATCATATGCTGAGCCGCACATTATAATCTCAGCAAATGATCTGGAAAACCGACACAGGAAGTCCTGGCATTTACACTCTTTTTTTGTTTGTTTGTTTTAATTTGAGTATTAGGTATAGAAAATGAAGTTTTCCTTCCTTTTTATTGGTAAAAGAATGACATACAAATACGAAAGTGGAAATTTACACTTCCTGAGCTTGTGAGTACTGATTTCTATAATTTTATTCTAAAATTTGAATGACAAAGTTGTCACTAATTTTCCACAGGCCAATTCTCCAGAAAAATTATGACTTATTTGAGGAACTTTTCAAATGTAAGCAGAGTAAAATGTAGTGAGAAGTTCACTAATTATTTTAATTTACATATTTGTTTTGTGTGGAACCCAAAGGTATTGAGAGAATTGAAGGATATAAAATATTAACACATAAAAGTCAAATATGAAGATTAATAAAACAAATATTAAGTAAATTTCTAGAGCTAATGTGTTTTATTAGATTGATATTAACTCTTCAAGCTGTTTGAAGAAAAAAGAAGTGAAGACATCTTTGTATTTCATTTTTAAAACTTAGGAAAAATTTAATAGTAATATCATTTAGCGGAAATGTACTCACTTAAACTTGTTTATTCATGGATTGAAAGAGGATATGTTTTGAAAGAAACACATTTTAGAGGTTAGGCCTGCTGAAGATTGTTAACTCAAAAATAAAAAAACAGCAACAAAAACCAAGTTCCATGAACAAGAAATATAAAATTGTGTAAATAAAAAAAATTGTTGGGTGATTCAAGTTGGTTTTTTTTTTTTTTTTTTCGGTTTGCAACAGACCTTGCCAACATCTGAAATTATCTTGGCTCACTCTAAAAAATAATGCTAGGGGAAAGTCCTAGTATAAATGATATGCTATACATGATAAATGTACAACTCTACAGCCAGCAAGGCTTGTAATGGCACAGCTAAAATATACATAATGTAGGTTGGTGAAAGGACTCCCAAATGTGAAATGCAACAATGGGTATAGAAGGCAGTCCATCCCTGGAAGATGAAAAAAATCAAATACTGTCCTACAGAAAGGCCTTGGATTATTTTTATAAGTTCAAGGGCAAGGTTAAAATGTTAGACAAATATTAATTCCAGTTTTCTATATGCAGTGCACAGGTGCAACTTGAACAGCATATTATATGGTATAATCATTAAATTCATTCAACCAGACCTTAGAGAGTTAAAAACATATATTCTGAGGAACAGGACTCCTCGGTCCAAAGAATGAGAATGAAACAGTGCAGAATATTTGTGTATCAAGGTGATTCCAGTTTCCAACTGGGAAAACGGGATGGTTAACACCCACGTCCCCTGACAACTGTCCAATTATGTATATCACACTTGGCCTACTGTTTGCAGTAGAAGTAATCAATAAAGGATGTGGTTGAGTGAACATAGATTTTGGTTGAACCAATGCATGAAAACTTAATCATTTACTCAGAGAGAAGAAATCAAATAGAGCAGAGATGAAACAGCCACTAAGGGGTTTGTTGATTGTGCCACCAAGTTTGTGGGCCACAGATGAAAGTAATAAGGAAATGGGATCAGTGACAGGAGAAAATGTAAAAAGCTGTTCTTAATTTCATGAATTAATAGAAATGTTTTGATGTATTTTTTTGGTCATTTTTAGGAAATTTCACATCGAAGCCTGGATGTTCCATTTTAAAGAATATATGAAAATTACTAGGGCGTGTCATTTCTCTCAAGCAAGAAGAAATTAATTTTCAGTTATAATAGCAAGGTAATTTCTGCACTTAAAACTTTGTACTGATTGATTTAAAGATCTACACTGTAGAAAGTTTTCCAGGAAATAATTTAATCAGAGTTCACCAGAAAATTTACCATTGGTGTAGAATAAACCCAGAAAGGGCCAGTTGTGACCAGTGTGTCATAACACAGTTTTGTGGTGCTTTTCTAGATTCTTCCAAACAGTCACCCTGATTTTTTTAAAAGAGTTGTGGTATTTCACTAAATTAGTTACTTAAATAAATGAAGTGTGTTTTACACATACATAATATGTGTATTATGTATTCTGAGCACACGCACATGCAAACACATACACACACACACACACCATAAGGAAAATTGGGAAAATTGAAGTGGTCATTTCTGCATTTACATAAATTATCTATCTAAGTAATAATAATAATAGTTCTTCATTTTCTAACTCACTTTTCCTTAGTTTAATGGACCATAATCCTGGCTTTTATGATAGCACCATAAAGCAATTTTGGAACATAAATTCTTCTTTTTCCCCACTTGTATTTGAAGTAAAGGATAAAGACAGTACAAATGGTAATTTTCTTTTGTATTGCTTTCATTTAATTGCACATTTGTGCAATTAAATTATTCAGATCAATGGCAATGATAACAAAACTTGTTCACTATTAAAAGCTTCCTCAATATCTAACCCTAGGTCTGGGCCTAGCATCACCAAATGGGCAGCACTACATTACCAAATTCTCAGTTGTAAGAGAAGTGGTGCATTTTTCAATTGAAGGTTTCGTATAAATTCTTATAACTGTTTTAGAAGCTTCTAGGCTTAGCTTATTCACCTTTCATGCCTGCTCGGCTGATAGCCTTAGACACACACTTATCTTACACGTGGCTATCCTCTTCCATTTCCCTTAAAGAGATAAAATACGTTTATAGAGATCGGGCTACCATTAGTGAAACTGGCACAATTGCACAGGTTAGGGAAAAGAGATTTAGAGGTGATGCTAAGCTTTGTACACAGCTTGATTTATCTCTCAGCCACCGCCACCATAATTCCCTCTGTTTTGGCTGCGTTCCATTCCTTGCGTGTTACTGCTAATCTGCAAGAGGACAGTGTAGGACAATGAAAAGGATAATGTATATATTAAAAATACCAAACCATCAAAGCAATAGTTTCTAAAAATAACTATAAATTTTATGTCTAATAATTTGGCTATTTAATGGACTTGATTTAATAGTGTTTCTAAGATAGACAGGGTGCTGTTGTCTACTTATATAGAAATTTTTGTTTTACAACATTTGCCTGTCAAAAGATCATACCTAAAGTATTTTGCATTGTACTTGAATTCTTGCTGCAAAAACACACCAGGCTAACACTCCCAGGAGTGTTCCTCTATAACCACCCACACTGTGAACTGCCAGATTTGCATGGGAAATTTGTAGCCTTCAGAGATTTTGCCCCCTGTGACCTTAGAAAAAAATGTCCTCTATGATCTCTTGCCCATTGCATAACATTTGAAAATGAGACTCTACGTCTACTATATGAATCATTGATAGTTTTATACTATTGTTGTAGAAAGGAATTCTTTTTTTTTATATTTCAATTTTTCTCCTTTATTTTATTTTTTTTCATTTATTTTTATTTTATTAAAATACAAATGTCAATCAGACAGTTTCAAGACACCTTAACCATACAGAGTCGATGAATTAATACATTGCAAACTGTTTTCATAACGTTTTGGTATTGTACAAGGTGCATACATGATATTATATTTACAGGTTTTTTTATAGCTGAATTATATCAAAAATTCAATAATTATTTACCTAGT